>JANTOQ010410128.1:0-11850 GCA_027564595.1 Bythotiara depressa
CTACCAACGTGCACAGTAGCCATCTTGTTTTAAAGTTATTTTAACCCAAGTTGGCTCCCTACTAAGTTTTTATGCTTCCCAAGTTAGCCAATTACACAAGTTAACAAAATAGCTAGCGATATCGCCTTCTGATATCAAAAAGAGAAAGATGTCCTGGGGACAAGGTTCAGCTGCCGTATTTTCACTAAGATCCAGTCTGCGGCAGCGATTATAAGTTGAAAATTAAGTTCATGGCACTTTTAGCATGTAAGATATACTTAGGAAATGAGTTGAAAACTAAGTTTTGTTATGTTTTCTATTTCCTGAAACATAAACCTCTTTCAAATTGCTAGACACAAGGGACGTTAAAAAAAGAAAAATATATGCACGTGTGACTTTTAAACTGTCTCGTACTTCTACAAACGGGGGTATGTTTAATTATGTTTATTACTGAATAACAAAAGTCTAGCATGTTGCTATATTATATTAATATCTGCTGCATGTTTTATACGTGTAACACTCTTTTATAAAATTGAGTGCTGGCAGTTGATGTCTTGAAAATTCCAAAGATCTTTCATATAAACACTACAAGAATAAAACATATTTTTTCTAATAATAATAAATAATAATAATAATACAACGATGGCTTGTGTATTATGTATTTTAATGAAGACAGTTAACATTTTGTAAGAGTTTATTTATGACAAAGTAATGATGTGTAAAATGTGTAAAACTTCTACCCCGTGTATAAGTCAACCTCCCTTTTATACAATTAAATAAAGATGGTTCAAAAGTCGACTTATACACGGGCATATACGGTAGGTTATCAATTATTAAATAACAAAATTTCGCAATCTTCAGATAAAATAAATTTTGAAACAAATTATGCTTTTATTGTTCCTCCCTCACATGCTCTTGAAATAATATGGTCACGTGTTATTTAATAATACATAACCTGTTGGAAAATAATATGAATTTAAAGAGAAATAAACAGAAGTGTATGAATCGAAGTGCGTGTGTGTGTAAAAACAGAAAGTTTTGAAACTGACTATAATATTCAAAACAAAACAAAAAATAATGGCTCCCCATAAGTACATAAGTATGTAAGTATTCTTGCCACATAAAAATAAAATAATCTAAAATTTATATTACATAAAAATAAAATAAGTAAATATATTTCCCTCATACTAGTGTGTCAGGGGAACAGTAGGGCCAATACGTCCCTATTTCCATAATGTCCCCCATTCAAAGTAAGTCGTATATTTTTATTGAATTGCCTTTAGTGTCTACCCACTGCACAAAGTGATATAGAGAGACAAGTGAAATAGGTATATATAATTTGCTGATCTATGGACAACATTGAACGGACCTTACATGTACATACTAGAAATTTTTGTAAGACTTTTATTTCTCGAGGCAACAAAGGAATGTGGGAATTTAATTTTGTAAATTTGTATTTATAAATATGCTGGAAGATTTGTTTCCACAAAAACTACATGATTGCAATAGGTATTTATAGTTCTACTGTGTATAATTCTAAACAGCTGCAGAAATTTAGAAGTATTGTTTAAATTACTGTCTTAAAAATAAAATCTTCTAGTATGAACGAACACATACCTACCTATACAGTTTAAAATTTGGAATCATCAACATTCCAAAAATTACAGAGTGTTTCATTTCATGAATCAGCCTTTTCAAGAGAATTTTTACTTGAATTTTATATCTCAAATATTGGTAAAATTTTAGTTCCAGTAAGACTTTCTTTTAAATTGCACATATGATTGAATAATTTGTGTACCAGCATCAAACCAACAATGTAAGTAAGGGGATACTACAAGATTATCATTAAGCCACCTACTTTTAACTAAGTCTGTGTTCTTACTTTGTCCACTTCCTGTCTCCTCCAGAAGAGAAAAACATCACCAAAAGTTCACCTTCCTCTAAAAGGTTTTCAAATTATATCAGGTATTTTATAATGCAAAGTTATAGACTGGGAATTAATAGGTCAAAAAATGTTGGTGATTTACTAAAGTTGATATGTTTTTTTTTCTATTTTAATGATGATTTGTACTGAAGTTAAAGTTCTATTTTTACATTGTATATAAAGAGAAATATTTATATATGACAATGTGAGGATCAGATATATTATTTTTTTAATATTTCTCCATTACATTGAAAGTTCCTTTTTGACATTCCTCTTGAAAATGGATTGTGCATAAACTATGGATAAAAGTGATTTATGTACACGGGTTGATCCAGGCCAAAGTACAGGGCAATATACCAATTTTGGGCAGGAAATATTTTGTTAGTAAAAAATTATGTAGAAATGTGCCTCAATTATTAATATTTATAAAACATAAGCAACCTTTGATAAAACTACCAACAAATAATTATAAATAGGGTCCTGAAAAAAGGCTATATTCCATTTAATTTGGGCACAAATTACTAAATTGTCTAAAAATGATTTGAGGGACAATATCCCAAATGTAGAAATCAGATGAGACTTGTGTGTGGGAACCATCAAATACTTGCAAAATACAGTTATACAAACCTGTTATAAAGACTATACAGTAATATTCCAGGGGCTGGGTTTTGTCCCATATGCACTACATTGTATACTTGGTTTGACTTCATATCTTAGTAGCTTGGGTCTTAAGGTTTTTAAAAAAATCTACTTTCCCTGGTTGGCTTATGGTCATTTGGCCACCATATTGGCTAAAATATATTAAAGTCTAATTTTCATCAGTATAAATTTCATACAGTATGTAAAGGTCACCTGTTGATAGTTACCACTGATTGAAATATATATATATTATGTAGTGCATTATTAATATACTGTATATTAATTAAAACTATTATTAAAAACTATTTTCTATCGCATGGACCACCTAAATTTAAAAGAATTAAACTTAACTATCATTACTGTCATTACAGTTGATTGTCCAATGTTGAGCAGTATGTACTGTGATAAATGCACTTTTTAAGTCTCATTTCACAGACATTTGAACGAACTCCATCAATTATTCTTTGGAATAAAAAATGTTTTTATAAACTTCCTAGGCATATTCTAGTATGAAAGGGCATGGGTGCTATTTGCCTGAAAAAGGGCACTTTTAACCTCGAAACTCTTTAAAAGGGCCATTTCCCCATTCAGATCCCCTTAATGGAGAGAACATATATTTAAAAATTTTAACATCTTCAAAAAAGGGCATTGTATGCAATAATCACACCCAAGTACATATAGTTGCTAGAATATGCACTGATAATGATCAATTTCTGGTCACAAGGTTTCTTTGCAAAAATGACAAATGTAAATTAAAAGGTGTGCAAATGTACAGGGCCACACCCAGAGCAGTTTTGAAACCAGTATACAGGTTTGGGAGCCCAAATTCAAGCACCCACAAATGATTTCTTAGAGTAAAATGATAGAAATGAGAGAAGCATCTAATTATTTTATTATTCCTTTTATAAATGTGAAGCTTCAAGATATACAGGATATAAACTAATGAACAAAAGTTTTTGTTTCTTGGTGACCTTTTACTTGTGACTGGTGAATAAGGGAATCGAACTCGTTGTTCAAGAAACGGCACTTGCTATGGTCAGGAAATGCATTTTTCTGGCGATCTAGAGTCGTCAAATTCCAAAATTTCCACACACTTTCAGACACTAACTAAGCAGATCACTAAACCGGTGTGCCCAAAAAAAACTCTGGATATGGTACTGATGTGATTGCATGCCATTCACAACCAGGCCTGCAGCTCCACTACATGTAGTTGAAAAATAGTGGAGTAATGATTCCTGATTTTATGGTTCTGATTATTATAAAACATTTCAATTATCCATTTAATTAGAAGCAGCAGGAGTCCTGTAATGCTGTAGCATTGTGCTAAGTTAGTAATGCCAGTGGGTTCTGTTTGTCATTTGATCACTGTTTCTGCTTTTTATGAATTATTGACCTTTAGACTTTTTATGTTTTTAGAAGATATATAAAGTATTGAAATGTAGTTGAATTGTTAAACAGAATGTCATCCTCACCAACCAATGGTGGCACCAATAGAAACAAAACAACATCACCAGTTTTAGCAACAAATGGAGGTGGTCTTAGGAATAAAACAAACCTATCTGTTGCATCATTGATAAACTACACAACAAATAACCGTCTGCATACCAATGAGAAAGCAAGGTTACCTAGTGGAACAGCAACATCAAGTAATGTTGAAAATCTTTTAATTGGAACATGTGCTTCTCCAATTATACATAACTTACCAACAGTTGCTAATTCAGAACTGCTTTACAAATCAATTTCATCTACAATACCAGTGAACAATCAAGCAATGCCACCACTTGCTCCTACGAGAACTATTTCATCAAATGTAACACCTGTTTATGGAATATCTCGTTTTGATCAACAAATGAACTCTTACGTAACATCTTACTCAATTACAAGTAATCCATTATCTCATATTAAAACACTGACTAACTCAGTTACCCTGCCCGTTACCAAATTAAATGTATCCCAGTATCAAGGAAAGACTTCTTATGTTCACATCCAACCAGCACCCGTGCAAGCGGCAAAGCAAGCAACATCTTCGATTTTATATAGTAATTCTACTTTAACTCAGATGTCACCTAATAACGTTAACTCCACTTCTTTAGTAATGGCTGCTGTAACAAAGAATGGTGCAACAACAACTTGTATCACGAACAGTCTTGTTACATCAGCCTCTGTATATAGCAACAAGAGTAATCCCACCAGTGTTTCTGTTTTTGTTGCACCAGTTATTACAACAAAGCAAATTCCATACAATGACTCAAAAAATAAACTAATTGTGAAAAAGCCTGTTATTATTGAACAGAAAAGTCTAATTAGGTCATGTCCTGGTGTCTCAGTTGCAACTGGTACCATTATGGGATTAGAAAAAACAACAGGAAAAGAAATAAATGGTCCAAATTTAATGTTGCCAGCAGTATTTGTTCCAAGGGGATGGAATCGAATTCTAGAGAAAGGGATGATTATATATATCAGGTTAGTTTCAGAATTTTTTTATCTGCGCTTATTATAAAAGCTGTTGTAGAATATTTTCTGTTGAAAAATAGATTCACATATGTTAATTGGTTAGAACATAATTTCTAATTTTTTAATTAAACTATTTGTTGGTGTGAGCGACAATCCACCATAATACAATCAGGATATAATAACCAGGAAAATGATCCTGTAAACTATAAAAACAGTGCTAATTAAGAATTTTTTTAAAAATTCAGTACATCTATTCTTTTACTTTCTCTATTATTACTCTTGTATTGTTCAACATTATGTATAAGTTTGAGTAGACAAAAAATGACCTGATACAGGAAAAACCAGTACGCGATATTTATAGCAGGTTTCGTGATAAATTGACCACTGTAAACTATAAAGGTTTTCTTTTCTTAAAAATTGATTTTAATATATATAATAATATGTATAAATCTTACACTAGCCCCAACAAGAGTCGCATTCGTTCTCAAGAAGATATTGTCCAATATTTACAACTTGAAGGTACATGCAAATGTGGTTTGGAATGTCCTCTTAAACCGGATGAAGTATTCAATTTTAACCCCAAAGTACCAAGCAAATTTGGTTTTCATGCAAATACTGACATCGACCCTAACAGAGAAAGTCCTTGTATGGTATGTAGGAAGTTTGAAGCACTTTTCCCACCCCATAAAGTCAAATTGACTGGAAGAGGGAAAAAAGCAGGTATTTTTGATGTTATTTTGTCAAAATTATAGTTACGTACTATATTTGATATTTTATAGGAATCTTTTATATTTCAGGAATATCTTTTATTGACTTAAAACTGTTTCTAGGAAGCTCTTACAGTATGTGATTGAGAACAATGTTTTCCTTTCAGCCTTGTTGGTTTGTTTTGTTGTAACATGTTTTTCTTGTACTTGTAATTTTTGGTTAATATGACATCATAAAGTATATGCTTTTAAAAAGCTAGGTGTTATAAACTGGTAGAACAAGTAAGTTTTACACAAACGAATGTTTACTAGCGCAGTTAACTCCTGCTAAACAGAATATGAAGTACTTAGAACTGAAATGTCTCACCTGGCTGTTTATTTAAACCTTTTAATGCCTGTTGTCCCCAGAAATGGACACGGTCAATAGTCATTCCTTTGTTATTTGCTTTTTTCAAGGGGTTGATTTTTAGAAATAACTGGGAAAATAAAGGTTGTATAGACCCCCTGATTCTTTATAAAATTATGATGTTTTCAATGAGAAATTTACAATATCCAGGGGGTATATTCAGGCATTAAAGGATTAAGCATGTGCATGTGGAATTATTTTCTGTAATCCAATCAATTCTTTGAAACTGACCCACGGTTGCCACAGAACCTGAAAAACCTGGAAACGTTGTTTTTAAGGAAAACTCAGTGAAAACCTGGAAAACTCAGGGAATTTTTGAATGGTTTTTACATACTCAGGGAAAACTCAGGGATTTTTTTTAGTTTTAGTTGTAAAGCTTTCATGCTAGTTATTTATAGCAATTTCTTTCTTTTTAGAGATGTTAGAAGTAGAAAGAAACTTTAGTAATGTACAAAATGTTCATGTATTACACAACATTCAGATGAATGTAGATTTTTATGCATATGTCGTGGTGTAGTTTGCTCACAAAATAGGTTTTTGCTTAAAAATCAGGGAAACCTCAGGGAAAAATATCTCGCAAACTCAAGGAAAAACTTGAACAACTCAGGGAAAAAATTATTGAAAATTCTGTGGCAACCCTGTGACCGTAAAACTGCTATTATAAGTATATTGCTATGTAACACCAATTCTATTGGAACCTAGGTCACTTATCCATGCCATGGTCATTGACCATGTTGTTTTATTTTTTACACAGGGACAGGGAAAGGAAAGCGTAGTGCTAGTACCGAAGAGAAGCCCAGTCCTGAGCGGAAAAAAATATTGCTGACTGGAGCATCTCCACTTGAAATGTTCCAAAGTGGTATGGATGCTATTAATAGAGGAGCCAAACAAGAAATCACACCGGCTAACATTGCATCAGGGAGATTTAATGTTAGTGTTGAAGCAACAACAACCACAGTGCCGGTATCATTTTCTACTAGTCCAACCTTCAAAGTAAATACATCTTCAGAGAATACTCTTGTTTCTCAGATTTCTCAACCAGCAACAATTCCACTTTTGTCACCAACTGCCCAAACAACATTTTCAAAACCAATGATCAGTACACATCCAAACACTGCTGCTATCCATGTACCAGGTGTTTTAGAACAAAAGGCTCCCGTAAAAGTAGAAAACTTTATTAAAACAGAAAGTGTAGTTGACATGCCATTTCCTGAATCGTTGATGGGCAATAGGGGCAAGAGAACAAAGAAGGCATCAACAAGAGGTAGAGGTAGGGGACAGTTTATAGGTTCCATGGAGGAGAGCAGTCCTGCCAAGAAAAAAACAACTAAAAAAGTTCTTCCGAATGCCGCAGTTAAAAAATCTAGTGATATAAAGCTGAGTGATTATATGTGTCATAACCCTAATTCTTACTTATTAAATCCGAAGAGTATACAACAATCGAATATAGATGTTATACCATCTTTACAAAGTATTCAATCGTCCACAGTGTTAGCAACTGATCAGCAGTTGCTATCAACACAAGCCTTGTTAGCAGGTACAAAAACATCAATGGAACTTCGAGATTTATACAAAACATTACAGGTGGCTGCAATAGGTCAACGCCTGCAAGCCTCATCAGCCGCATATAGCAAGCTTGTATCAGATGTAACACTAGCAAGTTCTTCACTAAATGTTGAGACTGCTGACAGTATAGCTACATCAGCATGTGTACCGAATATTATTTCAGCACCACCCAACCGAACTATTAGTCCCGCGAATCAGCTACCAAAAGCCCTGATGAACCAGCTAAGTAATAGATTTCCTGTGTCTTGTGTATTGAGTACCTCGTCGCTTTCAGCTTCATCGCATAGTAACCAACCTACATATAGTACATTTACACACAAGGATGTACAGACTAGTGTGCTGCAACAGTCTCACAATATCGCAAATATGAAACAATCACAAGCAGTTCTGATAAGTACTGTCCAGTCACCAGCAACAACTGCTTGTGTAATATCATCTGCTGAAGAGAAGAAGCCGTCACCAGTGTGCACTGCTACTCAAGTAAGTGCATCCAATGTTATGCTTGTATCTACATCAGATGTGAATAGTCACACGGATATAAATAGTCAGTTAGTTAATAGACCTTTACAAAACTTAAAACTTTCATCTACTATTCTCGGATCAACATGCCAAAGTCAGGCAGTTAGTGGACAACAGATGTTGTTACTACAGTTTGTCACTCAAAGCAGTGCACCGGTGAAAGCAAACATCACGAAAGTTAACACTCCCATTGTCCGCGCATACCCTGTGTCACACCCGCAGGCTTACGTTCGCACACAAGGGCAGTCCAAATTTTTGGTCATGGGAAAAGGCAATGCATCTCAAGCCCTCCAGTCACTGGCACTGCAGAAAACACAAGCAAGTACTGTGACACAGCAACAAGATGCAAGTAAAAGGACTTTGCAAATACAAGGGCTCATTCCTATGCAGACCCGGGCATCACAAGTCTCTCCTCGAGGAGTTACAATGACGCATGCTGTTCCTCTTCAGTATGTTACTGCAGTAAATCGATCCGGATTTCCTATTGCCCAGACGAGCATAATTAGCAGCCAAACACTAGATGGTGCTACATATCCCATGATGCAGTACATTCCAACGTGTCGACCTAGCCATGTTTCCTACGTGTATCCTGCTACCAATGCTACTGTTCTGAGGCCACCTGCATCGAATCCCCCTAGTAGTTATGTACGTATAGCTCCTGCAGTACAGCTACCCTCTACAACGACACAACACCCCGTAGAAAAGGAAAAAAAGAAAAGAGAACAAGATATTCTTGAGAGTATGCAAGAGCAGTTATTTGGGAAAACGAAAGATGCTTCTTCTATTGTGTCTCCCGCTGCTCTCTCTGCTGCTTCTTCTTTCTTAGCAAGTGTGGCGCTGTCAGTATCATCTAATACTACTACTACCTCGACATCTGTGCTGACAAAATCAAACACCTTGGATGCATCACCTTCCCTGTCAACACCTAGTATTGTTTCTACGAAAAAGCCATCTATATCTTCAACAACAATAACTGCAGTTGCTGTTAACACAGGTTCCGTGACTAACACACCCGCAACAAAAGTGAAAACTCATCAAATACCTATAAGTGTGCATACTCCTGCAGTACTTAGTGTCACAAATGTACCAAATGCCACACAGGGTATCTTGTCATCATTAGGAACAGTAGCAGCATCAGATATGACAAACTTACCTGCACGTACACCAACAGAATCATCTGCTAAGACAACCAATGTTTGCGTTGCAACATCCATTTCTTTGAGCTCCACACAGAAAACACATGAAGTAAGAGGAACATCGTGCCATTCCATTACAGGTCATCACAATGTAACAAAATCTCCCATAAGCTCTCTTCAGACAACTGATCACGTGACTTATATTTCGTTACCAACAGAAGCATTATCTTCTGCTTCTTCATCCGTTTCCCAACCGCTTCCTGTATCCACTGCTTCATCTTCAACAACAGCTCCATCGTTGATTACGCAGCCTCCTGAAGGTTTGTGGCATAAAAATTATATTTCGATTTTCCGTGTAAGACCTTAATGTCAGAAAGTTTCATGAAGAGGATTTAATTAATTTTCGTGAAAGCTCTCACCGTTTAAAATTCAAAGTCAGGTTTTTCTATTTTAGTACACAGTAAAAAATTTATACATCCTGCATGCATTGAAAGTATGAACACTACACTATTTTATATAGAAGGAGTCAGTGAGGAATATTTACATTGTCTATCATAAATTTATTTTAATAAGTGACAGGAATAAACATTTTGATACAATTCAAGCTCTGAACTCAAGAAATATAGACTAATTTATTTTTACAAACACATTGTCTGTTAAAACTTGTAGGAATATATTTTTCGCGAATTTGCCAAAGGTTCGCGAAATAACGAAAATATGTGTCATTAATGTATTCATTTTTTATTTGTGTGGTTTGATGCAATGAATAGTTACTGTGTTGATATGCATTATGTTGTTCGTGTTCCCCCGTAAACCGTATTTGTTAGGTCCCTTTTTGGATCACTTTTGCATGCATTTGTTTTTTGTAGATGGGTGTATGTTGCAGTGTAATGAAGAAATCAGCCTTCACTGTGATGAGAAATCGAATGACCTAACAAGTAGTGACGAAAGCAAAGCGTTCTTATCTCCTGAATCAGGGGGAGCGTTATCCCTTGATAGTAAAAGTTCAAGCGAAGAAGAAACTATTGGATTTTATAAACTGAATGATTTGGTTTGGGTTCATATCTCTGGCTATCCACCCTGGCCTGGAAGAGTTATCAGTCATATAGAAGCTAAGAAACCAAAAATCGACAATAACAAGGTTATTGTATGTTACATGTCATCCATCTTATTAATACGCTAGTACTAAAGTCCTTCCAATCTTTAGTTCTTCGTGTGTATGATGCAAACAGTTTTAGTGAGAGAATTCTGTTAAGCAGTCCTTTACAGAAAGCGAGGTAGACGCGCGGTCAAATTTACTGCTAAGTGTATATTATAGAGGATGACTTCTCCGCATTGTGTCCATGTTTGCGTAGTGTTGTGTAATGTTTACGTAGAGTTATGCCCCTCAGAAGACATGTTTATACTGCAACTTCTGCTATACATGTCTTATAAGTGGAAAAATATTATTATTTCTGAAATCGTTGCATTGTTGAATATCATTAATACATACCTGCTTGTTGTAAAATATATGATACGTTGAAAGTAATATATTTTCGATGCCCTCGCTTTCCAACGGTTGGATAGGACCGTACATTCTCGGTAAACCGACCGTTTGTCACAATCAATGAAAGTTTAACCTTATTGTGGATCGTATGATGTGGTATATTTACACGTATATTTCCATCTCCCTCAGGTATATGTTAGTTGGTTTGGATCCAATCAAATCCATTGTGTTGGTGCCAGCCAATTAAAATCCCTTGATGAAGGCTTTAAAGGTTTGGATGGAAACCTCACGAAGAGGCGGTACAGGTTAGGTGTTTGAATTATATATTAGGAGTTTATAAACAGGATGAAGCATAAAACTTTACTGTTTATAAATAAGATGAAGCATAAAACTTTACTGTTTGATCATTAGTAGCTTGGCGTAGCCAGATCCTTTCGTTTTCTAGAATTTTATCGATAATCAATTATCTCTCTAGTGAGAGATGGATTCGAAACAAACAAAAAGAATTGAACCGATTTTGTTATCTATTGATCTTCCTTTCTGCGGAAAGCAATTTCATTTTTCCGCATAAACAACAGCAACAACAACAACCTTCAGGGTTGTCTTGTTTTCTATGTTTTGGCTCGACTACTGCGAAACCCTGTTGGTATTATATGGCTACATGAAACTATAACATTGAGAGACATTTTGCAATTTTATATTTTTGGGGCTCAGTTTTGTTGGTTAAATATTTTGTTACAGAGTCAATTTGTGTTTCTGCTCAGGATGTTCACAAAAGTTAAAAAAGTTCCAATTTGTTTTCTATGCTTACTGCCATCGTAACGCTTTAGTTGTGCAGTGATTTTTTTCTTGTTATACGTAGCGCGCATACGCGTGCAGTGATTTTTTCTTGTCTGGAGAAAATGATCCTAGTAGAAACGAGACCTTAAAGGGGAGTTAACGTCAAAAATAAATTTATTTTTATTATACCCCATATTATGCTGCGAAAAAAATTAAGACCAACACTCTTTATTTGAAAGAAAATGCTTTTTGCG
>JANTOQ010410239.1:0-11850 GCA_027564595.1 Bythotiara depressa
ATAAGAAGTTTGTAATAATTCTTAATAAATCACCCTGTATTCCATAAGACTTGAGTTTAAAAAGTAGTCCTTTATGCAACACTTTATCAAATGCTTTTGAAATATCTAAAAATATACCACGAGTTTCAAGAGGAGGGTAAGCATCAAATTTTTTATATAATTCATGTGTAATTGCAAGAAGTGTTACCTGTATCCAATGTTCTGGGACATCAGTTGCATCGATAACTATTCTACCCAGTTGATCCAACCCATTAAAATGACCAAAAGTAATAA
This sequence comes from Bythotiara depressa, assembly GCA_027564595.1. NCBI lineage: Eukaryota > Metazoa > Cnidaria > Hydrozoa > Anthoathecata > Bythotiaridae > Bythotiara > Bythotiara depressa. Next base: position 274 of record JANTOQ010410239.1, read on the forward strand.
ATCGGCCTTGAAAACTTCCATGTTGTGAGAAATCTCTATCAAGCAATTTTTCAAGCTGCTTCAAAGCACTATTCAACGTGGCATGTGACAATGGTAGACCATTCTTAGAGATACCACCAATGCCGTATATTTTCTCCAGCCTTTTCAATATACAAAGGTTGTCTTTCTGTAATGGTTCAGATTTAGCTTGGTTTTGTCTAGCCGTTGCTTGATTTGCATCTAACCAGCATTTTAAAGTTTCTTCAGGTAATGTGTCAAAATTACCAAAACGTAAATCGCCCATAACACTGGCATATTTGTGCTTGTTTTCATCAAATATCTCAAGACTGTTCCCCCATCCTCTGTAATTTTTAGTTTGACGATTGTCATTCTCAGTTTGATTTCCAACTGGCAAATTGCAAGCCAACAGAATATCTCTCACAGTTTTCTCCTTTGATTTTGATGACAGAACAACTTTTACTTCGGAGCACTTATCTAAACATGTTAAATGAAAAACATCACACAAAATCTATCTGGATATGCAAGTTCTAAACACTTTTTCTTTATATGATATAAACAAACACAAGTAGGAATAGGAAACAGGCAAAATTCTTACAAATTACATTTCAAATACTTAAGGATAAAACGTTCCATTGCCTGTTTATGGTGTGATACAACATTACGTTACTGCTGAGAAAGCAAGATTTTAAGACAATTCACGCTAATTAGCATCTTCCACGATTCTGATTATTCAGACATATGGTCAGACATATGGTGGCCATCAAAATCATGGTGTACCACAAAGGACATTTTTTCTGTGGTCCCAAAATGCTGGCTTTGTGACCTGTCATATTTGGGTGAGCGAAAGGGCATATAAAACCGACATTTTATTCAGGTCTTCCTATCGGAGTCTATAGCAGATGGGATGTATATTTGGTCCCATACTTTTAGAAGGTTTTCAAACTATTCATTGGCCATCCAAGGTTTGGGGCAATTTGGGAGACAAAAGAATAAAAAAATTAATTCCTGCAATATTTCTTATATTTATAATATTTATTTGTTTATATTATTTTATTATTTTATTATTTAGGAAACAAGGAAGGTGCTGAACCAAGTTAATATTGTTTGTCATTTTTAGTTTGAAATTGTTGTTCTCGTAACATGCTCAAAAAAGAGTATATTAAAAGCGTTATATAAAGTATAACAGCTACGAGGAAAACACTTTCTCAGTTGTTACTACTATTTGACTATCAAGTACGAATTGTATCATGTCAACTTAAAAAGAACAAACCGATTAATATTATAATATTTAACAAATAGTGACAGGAACCATAACCTGGGAGGAAACCTAGCTCATCATCCTCAAAACAAAAAGTAAAAAAATACATCTTTCTTTTTGTAAAAATCAAAATCATCACATCCACATTTTTAGCCTTAAAAACACAACACGCTTAATTTTCCCGTGGGCACACTAAGTAGGTAGTAGAATTATATATCATGCAATGTTCGTGAATTATTTTGCTTATATAAGCTTGAAACAATGGGTATCGGCTGCCATAGATGATATAGAGGATCTACATAGACACAAATTGCATAAGTAGAGAAATATTTTGTAAGACGTCATAAACAGACATTATCTTGAAAAAGTAAATGAAACACTAATTTTGTGTATAAATTATTTTGTGTATTAATTATTATAATTATTATAATTATTTGCATCCACCAGAACTACACTAAATCTATTGATATGTCGGAAGGTCTAAATAAGAATATTAGTCTATTCTTCAAGACTTGTTAAAATTATTTCTGTTTTGGATTTATGTGCTCACCACATTTTACCGAAATTTCTGTTACAATGTTTTAATTAGATATAAGTAATTTAACGATGTTTAATTTTAGTTCTCTTGAACATTATATGAGACACACAGACATGTGGTAGCCCACACGAGGAGCATTAATCTGGAAAAAGTGACTATGAAGGACCCCATGAAATAAATGTTTTCAATTGCAATATTCTAGATAGTCAGAAATGGAATTCTTTGGTGTCTTCTGCAGCTAATATTGTTTTTGCTATGTTGTGGAATATGGTTCTAACGGTCATGAAAGTTCATCCACAATAACATTTTAAGCATAGAAAATCTTTCTAATAGGTGTGAAACATTATTTATCAAATTAACAGGAGTTCTTTAAAGTGAAAGTTCTTATTAATTGTTACAATCCAGAATATTTAATTATGAAAATTTCTCAATCCAGAAAAATGGTATCTCTAGATACATAACACAGGCTTCTTAAATAGATTTTCAAACTAGAAGGCCAATACCATAAGCAGCCAGCAGAGCAGTTGTAAGAACATAGGTGTTCTTAACTGCCAGGAAGTACGTTCTTGAATTAAATGATTAGTAAAATTGAGGTTTCCTTAGAACACCTTTTTTTCCCAGGAAGCGTTCTTATTTATCTTAGAACGCTCTTATTTATCTTATATCTCTTTTTCCCAGGAATGAGGTAATCATCTCTTAGAACACCTCATTTTGCCAGGAAGGAGGTAGTTTTCTCTTAGAACAGCTCATTTTGCCAGGAGGTCAAATATAATACCACTCTTAGAACAGCTCAATTTGTCAGGACCCAGGATCTTTGTATTGCTTAGAACAGCTCAATTTGCCAAGAAAGAAAAAGCCAGTCTCTAGAACAGCTCATTTTTTCAGGAAAGTGAAATCTAGTCCTTAGAACAGCTCAATTAGCCAGGAAAGCCAAAGCTGTAGAACACCTATTTCCGATAACATCCTTGCTGGCTGCTTTTGAAATACTCTCTGAAAATATATCCTTTTTTTTTTCTCCTTGATATCAATTGTGTTACTACCATGTTTTATTTGCTGAATAAATGTAAAATACAAATCAAGAGTTATATATATATAAGATGTTCTACATTTGTTAGAATTTGATTTAATTTTTTCAATTTTCTATACACTGGTTTCACTATCTCACAACATGCCCATTTCAATGTCAAGGTCGGTCCATTATTTTAGCTATGTAATTTTCATATATACTCAGCCAAAAACTTGAAGAAAAAAGTATATTTTCAATGAAAATACGAAGGTTAAAAAAATAATTCAGCCTCACTGAAACCCTGAATTTGGTCGATGAGATATTATTTTTGGAGAATTTTTGGAAATTTGAATATTTACTACAAACTTTAAGGATATTCTAGGATATTTAGGAGATCTCAACAAATTTTAGTATATTTCAGGATTTTTAGGAGGGGTGGCAACCCTGTATAGTTATAACTGGGATTTCCAGATTAATCCATGATTTAAAAGTATCAAATTACTTTTATTCTAGCCACTGCCCAAATTGTAAACACACATATGCTATAAAATGTCTAACAGTATCATCAACCTGTTTGAAAAAATTAAAGAGAAAACTATTTAGCAGAATTATAATGTTTGAAATTGTAAACTATGAATTTTGGATAACCAAAAAAGAAATGTTCCTAACCCTCTTTCTTACGAGATTATAAAAAATCTGAAAGAAGAAAAGTAGGTCAAGCCACATATTTAATATCTATACATCAAATAGTTAGGAAAATATATTTCCAGAGATAACCTACTGTGAAATCTTTCCTACGAGATTTAAAATGAAACATTATTTTGGAAGATTACAAATCAACGTGTTTTTTTTAGTACAAATAAAAAGAAAAACCTCCTCCTCAAAACAACAACAAACAGAATAACGATTTACCGACTGGATTATTGTCATACATTTTTATAAAAAAGGTCAATGTCTGTGTATAAGTTGGAACATTCTTTTCCAGTCCATCCATATATTCATGAAGAAGTTTCAGGGATTCTTGATTGACTCTCTAGAAAGGAATTTTAATAATTACAAATATCGATACGTAAATAATAATAATAATTTTAAAATTCTACAGATATATACGAATTAATGCATAAGCTTACCTCCTGCTTTATTAAATTCTAAATTGGAAACCATTATAATTTTAAGAGGAAACAGGGGGTCTTATCAGCTTTTACCAAGTTTATCGTACATTATATTTCCAATAATTAACCAACTGGAAAAAGTAAAATAATGACGAAATGGCAAATAATTTGTTTCCTTTCCAGGGACACTATACATTAAAAGGGATTAGTCACTAGTAAACTAATAAGTTTTTTCATGTGATTTTAACAAATATATAGAAGGATTCATGTTAAAAAACACGAAAAATAACAGCAAGTTTATAGTTCTTAAAACAGCAGATTGGGAGAATTTGTTTAGCAATCTGTACCAGATTGCTATTCCTTTTACAGGTGCTAGAATCTACTTGATTACACACAACCCTCCATAGCAACTTTGTATATGTTGAGAACTAAATAACTTTTCATGGAAAAGGCTAACCTGCTCACTTGGGAATTTATTAAAGAAATCAGGATGAACAGCCAGATAGAATGATTTCAATGCCATCTTCGTAGAACAGGAACGTCGCCATATTAGCCTAATTATATGATGTGATACACGTCGATATCTAATGAAGATAAAAATGAAATTAAGGTTAATTGAGAATTAAAAAACAAATGTTTAGTTAACAAGTAAAAACAAAATTTTCGCAAGTATGGTTTCATTTTGAAGTATAAAAATAATCAAAAATAAGTTATGGTAAACGCTGTGTTAGTTAACAAGTACAATTAGTTTATGTGTACTGATTGCAACTAATGTTAGTGCAACAGTTACATCAAGTCCAGTGATTATTCCAAGCACTTTTGGTTACTACCGTTTTTATTTTCAAGATTGAGTTTTCGTTTACCTGTAATTTAGTTTAGTGTCTCTGTGAGAAAAAAAGGGGAAAATTTTATATTGCAAGCCTCCAGATCACCAGAAAATAAGTAAGAAAAGTAAGTAAGAAAATCGTAGTGGCGGCCGTAAAACATCACGCACATTGTGAATGAACAAACAAGCAAACTTTAAAACATGGTTTTACAGCTAATTTATGCGATAGGAACAAAGAGTCCTTATGTAAAAGCATGATTTTACAGTGATTATACGTGCTATGAACGAAGACTTCTTACCGTAAAAACTTGCTTACTGCTATTTTTTTATATGTCATAAACAAACATTTGTTATGTTAAAAAACTGTTTTACGCGATTTTACATGATATGAATGAATAATTCTTACCCTAGAACAGGCTTTTACAGCAGATTTACGTGCTACGAACGAAGAATTATTTCACTAGAACAGGCTTTTACAGTGTTTTTACGTGCTACGAACGAAGATTTCTTACGTTAAAAAAACTGTTTTCCTGAGATTTTACATGATATGAACGAATAATTATGAGTTTTTCTGTGATATCTTTTGTATACAACAGTGTTTTACTCAGAGTTTAGTTTAAAAAAATTCTGACAAGAAGATTGAGTTTAAAAACTCAATTAAAGATTGAATTTCTACTACCGTTTACCAGTAGTAGAAAAGTGCTTGGAATAATCCCTGCAAGTCTTGTTTTTGTAAACTATCATGATGCGAAACAATGAATTAATTTAGGATAAAATTGTATAATATAGTTTACATTGCATTTATAAGTTACTTCATCGCCATAATTCAATTCCACAAATTGGCTAACTCACAACAACAAGTAACAAATTTCAAGTTGACTCAGGGTTTTCAACTCAGTTAGATGTGTTTCAAATTGACTGGTAAAACCAATAGCAATTTTAGTCTTTTTATTCATTTTATTTATATCAGTTCAAATAGTCAGGACTTTTCATGTCAAATATTTATTCAGAATTTGATATAGCGTGTATTTCAAGTCAATATGTCACAAAAATAATGATCACATTTTGTTTGTCATTGCACAGGGTTGACGATTAGTGACCATTTTACACTAGCACATCTCCCACATGTACAGCATGATGGTAATGAAGAAAATGCAATAAAAATGTACAAAAAATAAAATAAGATGAGATCTGATCACGAAAGTAGTCTAATAAATATGCTAAGCTTTTTATTAGTACCATTTAGTTTTTTCTCAAGCTACCTAAATAATAAAAATTAGAGGACTTTACATTGTGACTGGTTGACCTGGCAGTGAAATAACTTCATAGTATTTAATTTAATTGTTTTAAATAGCAAGAAACTCTTTCGAAATAAAGGTTATTGACTTACCTCACAAATGACAGCAACATAACTAAATGTATCTGTTTATTTATGCATCTATTGTAATGATAAAAGAATGGATTAACAACTATCAAAGATTTTGATGACTTAGTGAGTATTAACCAGGATAGTTCACAAGATAAACATTCATATAAAGATACAGTAAACATGGCCTTTGTGACTATCTACAATGTGATGGATAATACTGAAGTAGAGTTTTGTTTGACCATTGTTTCTTATGAAGATGTTTAGTAAGAATACTAACTAACAAACTAATTTTCGTAACATTAGTATTGATTAATTACAGTATTATTAGAATATCATCGATTTAAAAACGATAACATAACAATGTGGTGGAGATAATGAAGAAATATTTTTTATCAGTGTACAGTGTACCCCATTAAATTCACATGGGTACTCATCTGATGTAAATGCCAACATGTCTTACTAAAATGGTACTCCCATCTCAGCAATTAGTTTACCAATGTGAATTATATTTTTGTAAAATATTTTGTAACAATTTCCAAAACAATATGGGTAAAATAAACCTGCCACGAAAAACAGCAAAAATACACAATTACTAAGGAAAACAACCATTTTTGTTATGGCGAATAATTATTTTTATACTTGGTGTGACCATACGTTTATTACTAACTCTCTTGATCATGGTTTGCCAGTTAACTGTCATCAAGGTACATATTAATCTGTTGAGGCAAATAACAAGCATGTAACACTGTTATATCTGCAACCAACTGTCAATATGACATAATTTCTCTTAATTCCTTAACTCCAAAAATAACATTATATACTTCATATAAACATTATATACTTCATATAAACATTATATACTTCATATAACACTTTAACTTATTAACCCTACAATGCATATTGCCCCCAGGATGGAATCAAATCATTGGTCATTTCTTTGGTATTTTGCTTTTTCCAGGGGGCTATTTGTTGTAAAAATAACAGAATTTAACCCTGGTTCCTCATAAAATTATAAAGGTTTCTAATGGGAAGTATGGTATAACTAGGAGGTATGCTTATGCATTAAAGGGTTAATTAATGTAGTTCTAAATACTAATCAGAAACTTGTGTAAGAGAGACACAAAATTGGAGGAAACACTAACAATTATTTCTTTGGATGGGATAATTAAAGGTCTTGCTGTAATTTATTTATTGAAAATGCAAACAAAATAAAAATAAAAATATAAAGAAAAGGTGTATTATGTAAAAAATTCTTTATAAAGAATTATGCTAAGCTCTATTCATCCATGTCTTCTCCTTATGGAGTTTTGCAAGAACAAGCCCAACCATATACGTTTTATGAAATTGTCATTAACATCTGTGGAGGAGAAACATATCATTGGAATGCAAATGTTTAAACATTTATAACACACTCCTTGGCAATGATGATTGACATTTATTGACAATGTTTAAATAGGACAGACATAAACTAGTATTCTATAGGTCATACAGAAGCAATTAAAAGAGCCTGTACATTGCTTATACATAATTCATCACAAAAAAGGTAATACATATAGTGTATTTGGTATAACATACATTTATACACTCAAATAATTCAGGTTTGTATTCAACATAAAAAGAATATATGGCTGTAATTTACTGACAAAAAATTATTGGAAAAATACAGAATTGATGTTTTACACAAATCATAACAACAGACCGCGTACCAGAAAAACGTTTTATAGAAATAAGAATCACAGTTCAATGTAACATTGTTGCATGTAAGGAAGGCCCCACTAAGATTGATTTTCTGTTTCATGTGCCTGTATATCACTTTTTCTTGCTATTGTCTATCACATCTTTTAAAGTGAAATTAATACATTCTTAGTTAAGTTTTACTTCACCTCAACACCTTCCCAGAGCTTGACAAATATAAAATGTTTCACAATCAAGATCAGTTTTTTTTCATTTTAAAAATTCTCTACGAACTATGAGAGGACCTGCTTACCTAGAATTGGGTTGCGTTGAACACTATTTACAACCACATTGCTTTCTGAATCAAAATAAGACAACCATGTCAAGAAAAAAAAAGTACAAAACTTATTGCTTCTGCTTTCCACGAACATTAAAAGAACATAGACTTCACATTTATTGGTAAAAATGATTTTTGGATAAGCATACGAACTAAGTAAGTTACTCAAGTAAGCCATCGTAAATCTTTTTTTACTTTTATTGCAAATGATAGGAATCATCTTGTGTGTATTTGGAGTTATATAATAACACATAATAAAAGGTAAACAAATATTTTTTATATATATAATTATTCTATACAGTATAAATTCTTCGACAACTGTTCGAATTCATTCACAGAAATTTGAATAATGGAAATTGTTTGGAGAGTCATAAAGCTGATAATTATGTGCTAAATTTTTTATTCTTAGCATACCTCCTGGTTACATTAAACTTCCCATTGGAAACCTTTATAATTTTATGAGGAACCAGGGTGTCTTATTAGCTTTTACCAAATTTATTTCTAATATATTTCCAATAATTAACCACCCAGAAAAATCTCATTAATCAGACTTAACCCTTTAATGCAAAAGCATACCTCCTGGTTATATTAAACTTCTCATTGAAAACTTTTAGAAATTTATGAAAAACCAGGGGGTCTTATCAACTTTTTCCACACTTAGTTTACATTATATTTCCAAAGATTAACCCCCTGGAACAAGCAAAATAAATTGATGATAAAATAACTTCCAAGAGCTCCAAGTCCCCGTAACTTTACCAAAACATACTGAAAACGATTTCATTGAAGTGATAATAAATTAAGCTACAAATCAGTGTCACATTTTTCCTTTAGATTGACGTTTAGATTGCATTGTTTCATTTTTATTGACATGTAAAGAGTTTTCTATAGTAATTTATAAAGAAAATGAGTAAGTTACAACTTTATACCATGATTAAAGTTGAACAAAATATGATTTAGAGAAAGTGAGACACCATTTTGTTCAAATTAGAATGAAGTTTCGAATCATTATTTTTTTACGGAAAAAAAATCAAGTCAAGGGGACTTGGAGCTATTTTAAGCTAACTGCATAAAAATAAGTTTAATTATATTTTTTTTACTTTCCACAACAGGATAAGTTCACGAGAGAAACAGTTAGATAGAGGAATAACTCAGCATTCAGAAAATATATACTTTTATATATAAATTATTTGAAGAAAGCAAGATTTAAAAAAGTACTGAACATGTGTGATGAATGTATACAGTATCCTTTATAAGTGTTAATGTGATTGATCTTTAAATCTACTAAGCTACTCATGTAAATAACAGAGAGCAATTAATCATTGGATATTTTTATATTATAGAAAACATGCCAAACACCACACCCCTTTCATAACCTAACATAAAGTACCATCACAATTACAACCAAAAATTGGTAGCTTTTTTACACATCCACCTAACAATGACCAGCAACCAATCAAATCAGCTGTCACTGACTACCAACTATCTACATATCAATATTCACATGTTTTTTATTTGAATATTTTGCGAATTAACTACTTTTCGTTTTCCATTATTGTTTCTCTCTAGCTACAGCTTTTTCTATATAACAGATTACTTAATGGGTACAAATTTCAATTAAGAAAAACAATATTTTCACTAAGTCATCTTCAGTGTTCATCTTCAATCAAATACAAATCTTAAAGTTTCATAGTATATAGTTTGGTTAGATTGAAAATCTATGACAGTTTTTCAAAAACAGCATCAACTTTCTCGATTTTAGCTAATATATCATGATGCGAATGTGAAGAAAGTGGAATTTTCTTGCATTGTGTGCCACGTCCAACTGGTGATCAAAGGATCTGCTGAAACAATGATTCTTCTGTAAGCTCCAGTAGTCACTCTCCACCACTGAATAATTGTCTGGAAGTTGGGCCACCTCTTTAGAAGTTACTTTTTGATATCCTGATTAGAAACAAAATGAAATTTGGTTCAGGATCCAGTACATATTATCCTTGGAGCAATGATCCGTAAACAAGTGAGAATCAGTGGAACCCCCTGCAAGAAGACATGTATGTTGATAATGTTTACTTGGGATGAGGTTTTAATAACTGACATCGTCAAAAGGTGGGAAAAGGTGGTCAAGAATGTCAAAGCTGCAGGAGAATTCAAATTTCTCAAATGTGTGATTGATTGGATGTGGAATAAAGAAATTCACTTTTCATTGATTCTTTGAAAAGAATCATGAAAAAAGCACTGAATTCTGGGAATTTTGTTGGGAGATCAGCAGTTTTAATCAGCAAGTATTTCTGTTACTGAAAGAAAATTACATTTTTTATCTCTGTTGATGTAGCAAAAGTAAATAATCATATTCTTAGAACAAAATTAGTAATGTTAAGAAAACATTTATTTCTCCATATACAGGATTGTTGTTTTAAATTATACATAAACAAGTGAAAAGTGTTAAAACATCAATTCAATAATTTCAATGACATTTTAATTATGGTTTAATAATTCTTACACAAATAGTGATTCTGTAATCTTTCATTTAAAACTGTTTGCCATGGTAACCACTTCCAATAATTTTGAAATAATCAAACAAAATGACTGGAAGCAAAATTTGATGCTATAAGGAAAAGCCAGTAGATGATCTTTATAATGCATAACTAATCATAATGGAAGAGACAAAAACTCACATAATGAAACTTGCCATAGGGACCTCTTCCTACATGGTTTCATCGTCATCAGAAGTGGTTACTGTGAAGATTTGTGAGGCACTATTTATAAAGGAACTAAAATCATCAAGGAAACTTTTAACACCTTTTTTTAACTTGGTTATATGTAACCATAGGAACCAGTTTTAAGATTTTAATTTCTCATTATGTGTATATTAAGCTGCAATATTTTATTCCGATGACTTTTGGAACGTAAGGTTAAAAATATATAATTTAAAACAACATTTGTTTCAAATCATAATATATAATTATAATTATAAATATATAATTAATACAATTAAATAATTAATTAAGCTTCTGGTGATGCTTTGTATCATAAAATGAAATACAAACATTTTGGCACAAACGCTTCCAACAAATCCAGGCATGGATCCAGTTACTAGAGGTCCAAGAAAGTTTTTTCCTTTTTGTTTTTAATTATTTTTCTTTAGCTTTTTTTTCTTTATTATAAAAACATGTTCTTATTCCATTTGCAAAGAAGCAAACACACTATACATAAACAAAACTTATTTTTATTTAATTATCACTTATGAAGTAACATCTGTTAACTAAACCGATGCACTCAGACTGTGTTCCATTTTAAACAATTTAAAAATACTGGTTAAACACTGTTGATAGATAAACCTCATAGCCGGTCTAGCTGATACAATCAGTCTGTACTCCATTCACTTAACCCTATTTCACATGGGGTTTTTGTATACCCTTATTTCACATTAGGGGGGGGGGGGGGGCTTTTTTGGCCCCCG
>JANTOQ010410350.1:0-10256 GCA_027564595.1 Bythotiara depressa
GAAAAATGTAATTATTGATCAAACCCTAAAGAAATCATTATGACATTATTACTCTCTCATACACAGGCATTTTTATACTATTCCTTCCAGTACCTGCTTGGCATTGACATGAAAATTCAATAAGTATCCATATTCTTTAATGAATTCATAATACAGGCCACACTCTTTGGTGATGCCATCATGTTTGCTCTCCTCTGCACAAACTCTTTTTCAATAATTTACCTTACAATTCCCGTGAGGACTTGGAAGTTGATAAGTATATACCTAATTTAATTGGTGCCATCAAAATGTATAGGCCAAACCCTTCAGTCTCATCATGGTGATCGCTATCCCCTCCAGAGGTTATTTTAAAAATCACCTTCCTGTATCTGCACTGGTTCAGGTTGGTCCGAAAATATATGACATGTATTGTCATGGTTATGCACTTATCCCTTTAATGCATAGTGTCCCCAGAAAGGAATCAAATCATTGGTCATTTCTTTGCTATTTTGCTTTTCCAGGGCGAAGAGTGTGGAAATATAATTTAAAGTAAATTTGGTAAAAGATGGTAAGTCCCCCTGGTTTCTCATAAAATTATAAAAGTTTCCAATGGGAAGTTTCATATAACCAGGAGGTATGTTTTTATGCATTAAACGGTTATAGACCAAACATACATAAAAATGAAGATATTTCTCCTTGATCACGTGATCAGGGGTTGACAAATGGTATGTGTATTTCAAAATTGTTATTTTTATTTAAACATATGTACACTATTTTAACGATATCGATATACGTGAACGTATGTTGCTTTTGATCCCAATTAATACATGGAAAATTGCTTCTAGCCTTCACGTATGCCATGCTGAAGATGAAACATACATTAAAAATTACTGCTAGTGCCCCATTATTAATCTTCTTTGAGGAAATTTTGCCAATATACGATAATAACAACATGCTCCTCCTTTGGTAGATATTATTTTGATATTGAAAATTGTGATTACAAAGTTTGGGAAGGAGGTTGATTTTCGATACTTAATAATGTCAGACTTGCTCTTTAATGAATATGTCAGCATTGATACTAATACATTGTGTTTGGTGATAATTAAAAAAATGGCGGTGAGCTCTTCACATGCCTGGTTTTCTTCAGAATGTCATCTTGTCATCTTAATCTTTGTGATAAAAGGTACATAAATATTTCTTTTTTCAGTGATTAGAGTAATCCCATGAGTCAAGAAATTTGAAACAATTTGATGTTTCAGGAAATAGAGAGATGCAACAGGAGGAGTCTAAAAACATGATAAAGAAAGTGTTGTTAATTTAATTTTCAACTCATTTTCCTTCATATCTAGTGTGCTAAAAGCGCAGTGAACTTAATTTTTAACTCCTTTTCCTTTGTATCAAGTGCGCTAAAAGCAGCATGAATTTAGTTTTCAATAAAGTTATCTTTATATTGGTGTTAAAAAACAGCCATGGTTTATTACAACCGATTGCTTAAATAAAGTAATAACTGAATAAAAAACTTTTTACCTCATAAAATTAAAAACATCGCTCCACTCTCCTTCGCCTTTGGTTTTATTAATACAACGAAAATAATTTTTAGAAAACACTGCTTTGGAGTAAAGATTAGTAAGCTCCTGAGAAAGTAATTACATTTTAAGTTGTTATAAACATATTTTCTAAGAATTTTTTAATAGTTTTTTTAACCTAAACATCTTAGAATGTAGGCAGGAAAACGATTCATCATTTGCACAGTTTTAGACTTGCATAAACGAAGCGTATGAGAAACGATCATTGGTGCCAAATTTTTGTGCCTGCTGTTCCTAGAATTTCCCTAGTTGATAATACAGTTCAATTGAATTATGCTTGTGCTACAATAGATGGTTTAGATTTTGTTATGACTCATAAATACAATGAAAAGTTCTGATCTGCAAATAGTATAAGTTATAAAATTGGTCATTGAATTTTTTGATATTGCTATTATAAATGGTAATTCTATCCTTCAACACAACCTTTAGTTGTAGAATAACCAGAATTTGTCAGTCTTCCTAAAATATTTTATGCATGGAAATAATTTGTCAATCTTTTCTCTTGAAATCCTAGTGAAAACACCAATTTTAGACAAGGGATCATCCTATAAGTTGACACTACTGCGACAAAGTTTTAGATGCCCTCCCTACAGATCTAGTCATAAGGAACCTATGTGCTTTTTATTGTGGTGACTACCCACTAAACAGAAAGCCTACCAAAACTAACATGCTAAATTTACATTATGTTTGAATTCAGAGTTTTCCAATGCTACCATGAGTTAGCATTGGGGTCTTCCCATAATTTGAAAGCTACTGGAGCATGACTAGACATAAAGGCTTGAAGCTTTCCCTTCCTAACAGCCTCCACTAAATGAGTAGAATAGTCATAATAAACACGTGTTTTTTGTTGTGGCACAGCCTTCTAAAATATTAAATGAAATTTGCATAAGCAGCAACATTAGTTTTTACAAATTTCCTATAAGTTAACGTTAATCTGACTAAATGCTAAGAAAAGCTGCTTTGTTTTGTATAACCGCATTTATATGAAAACAAAGTTTTAACAGACAATGACTGTCATATGTATGAACAAATATACTACACGAATAAAATAATTTATGGTTGTTGTATTTTATAGAAACTTTTGATTCTGCTCCCTGACAAACTCTATTCCAGATGGCAGTTTAACAGTATAGGTAAGTTCAATACTTACTTACATTGCATCTGTTTTGGAAGTACACATTTGCAACGAAAATATGCATTTTTTAGTATTTATGCAGAAACAATAGGTATACAGTTTCATAAAGTATTTTCATAAGTATGTGCTTTCATTGGAATGTTAGGTGTTTTTTATGACTTTGTAAAGACGTGAAAAGAGAGTTTACAGAGAGCTAAGTTAACTGGGCATGTGAGTTTATGTCTTCAGCATTGCCTAGTTACATACTCATATTGCTAGTTCCAGGCCATGCCTGTGTGCCTTTGTTCTCTACCATGTGGTCTGTTTTGTATTCCACTGTAGAAACCTAGATGTAGGGTAGGTTTTTTAACCAAGAAAGTGAAGCATGAATCTCTTTTTTTATGTTCATATAAAACAAGTGTGCTCATTTTTCTCCTTCTTTTTTTGTTAAATGGTCTTTTTTCCAGTTAAATGGTCTTTTTACTGATAGATAAGCAGATCTTCTCAAAATAAGTAGAGATATGTTAGTTTTCTGGAGATAACTAATTACGGAACTCTCCATCCTTTTTGAAAAGTTAACTTTCAGACACTAATTTCTTAAAAAGCTACGTAGAAAGACTTGATGTTCCCTTGTTTAAAGGCTACTGCAAAATATTTTTTGTTGCCACTATAATTTTAATAAAATTGATTTACAATTTATTAAATTATCATTATTTAATTAAATGTGAAGTAATCAATCAACTTGAACATAAAAGATAATATTAAACCTGTAAACTGCAAGTTAGATATCCAAATATTATTTATTCTCTGTCTTGTAGCTCAATATCAGTAGCACAGCATGGTCCATTTTTTAGGGAGATTGGTTAATAATCTTTATCATATAAAGTTTTTTTTTGCATGAAACATTTTTATTTAACACACTGTAATAATTTTGAGAGTCAAATTCAAACTTTATTTAGGATTAATCCTGAGAAAACTCCTGCACAGTGGAAACATTTTATCTGTAAGTAAACTTCATCATAAAATAATGTCTCCTTTGTTATTATTGGTCTTTGTGCTTCATTGATCCAAAAGTAGCTCCTCTTGATTCACAAGCAGCTATTTTTCCAGTCAAATGACAACAAAGAACATTGGCAATAAAAAGAATACTGTGTTTGTATGTGTAGTGGTCAGTATTTTGTGGATACACAACATATTTTGAAGTACTGGTATCTACAACTTTTACTTCCCATGTATTAGGCTTGAACAAAAAGTCATTCTGCAAGGAAACTTTTTCAACAGATATTAGTAATGTATGGTTATCTTTAACACACAAAAATCAACAGCTTATGTACTTTGTGATTACTAGACAAATTCTCAACATTACATGCAATGTTAAAAGGTAAATTCATTGAAATACTTTCAACTTAATTTCATAGTGCTCTGAAAACTATACCATATTTTCCTCCACAAATTTTTTCTTTTTTTTGAGCTTTTTTAAGTCAGACAAAATTATTGTTGAATTGTTTCTCTTTCTTAAATACCCTGCTCTGTAAAATTTAAATGTCTGCTGCATGTATTGTCTCACTTCGCAAAATTATGGCATAAAATGCTATTTAAACCGTAATGAAATGGATCACTTCTAAAGGCAAAATGTTTTACACATAACAATTGAAGAATTCTAACATAATAACTTTATTAAGCAAACTTCAAGTTAAACAGGGTTGCCACAGAACCTGAAAAATCTGGAAAAACCTTGTTTTTAAGGAAAACTCAGGGAAAACCTGGAAAACTCAGGGAATTTCTGAAAAGTTTTTACATACTCAGGGAAAACTCAAATTTTCAGGTGTAAAGATTTTATGCTAGTTATTTGTAGCAATTTCTTTCTTTTTAGAGATGTTAGAAAAATAGGAAGAAACTTTAGTAATGTACACAATGTTCATATATTTTATTACACAACTTTCAAGTTTAATATTAATTTTTATGCATATGTCATAGTGTAGTTTGATCATAAGATATGCACTTTTGCTTACAAATCAGGGTGAAATATCTCTCGAACTCAGGGGAAAACTTGAACAATTCTGGAAAAAAATAATTGAAAGTTCTGTGGCAACCCTGTTAAATGACATGTGGAAATCAGGTTTATAACAAGGTTTAAGCACTGGTGAGAATTACCATTTTTGCTTGAATTTTTGTGAAAATGCTATTTCTCTTTTGGTGTCAGTTATTGTAAAGACCCTGAAGATTCTTGTCATGTAATACCGTGATTATCGTTTTTCCTTTTGTTTTTCATTATAGATACGTGAAAGTGCTGTTCGATTATTTATGTTATGGCTTCAGATAATGCAAGACAATGTTGACGAATTAACTTTAGCAGTATTTGGCAGTATCATTCCAGGATTTCCCAGTCCAGTTGATAAAATAGATGCTGCAGCTACTGGAAGGTCATTAAAAGTTGTGGAACACATAATTTCATGCATCAATGGGCAAGGACAATTACAAGGTTCATTGACTGCAAGTTCAGAGACTGATACAGGTATGCTAATCAATCAAAACATTAAAGCATTTAACAATACAAAATAAGGGACTTGAAAAACGTGATCTTTGCAAAAGAGAAATTGGTAGAATTTAAGGTGGATGTAATAGTGTGGATCTATAATCTGGTTACTTACTTATAGCCTAAATATATATGGAACGACCATTGTTTGATCCCCCCAGTGGATGACAATTTTACTTCCGAGTTGTCTCATTAAGCAGAAGTTCCTGCTTGACTTGCAGAGCTGGTTAAAAACTTCCATAGTTCAAATGAGAGCTTTATTACAATCAAGACTTCGATCACAGGACTGTCATTGATAACAGCACTTTAAGTACTTAAGAGGCTATCCTGTGTCAAAATTGATACAAAAATTAAGAAGTTAGAATAAAATGCTTAAGAGACCAATAAAATATTTCTTATTTTGTATCCTTAAAGGTATGTCCAATTACAATTAAGACTTCCATCACATGATCTTCATTGAAAACAGTATGTGAAACACTGAAGAGGAAATATTGCATAAAAATTGAATCAAGATTTTTACCAATCAAAATTATTATAAACACCACAAGTTAGATTTATAACAGAATGTAAAAATGAATTTGGCGAAAATTTAAAAACTTCAGAAAATGTCAATGAGATGGAACTTGTCAGACAATATTGACCATTACTAACTCCAACATAACATCGCACTAACTCCTACATAGGACCTTACTAAGTACACCTACATAGGATCTTAAGTACTCCTACATAGGATTTTAAGTTCTCCTACAGTGCACAAAATTACTTTTCGATCATTCTGATAGTCTGATATTAAATTTGGCCAATCATGCCAGGAATCTGCCGATCGACAGTATTTGGTAAAAAAAACTGGTGTGTACATCAAATCAAGATATTTATCTTTAATTAAGCCTACATTCTGTCATTGGTCCTTCCCTTTCATTTATTAATCTTCAACTTCCTTACTTCCTTCCACCATCTTGGAAGTTTTTAAAATAACTCCTTTCTTGAGTAGATGTATTTATTTATTTATTTATTTATTTATTGTGAACTACACTTATTTCGCATTCAGAAGTTTTATTATTGTTTCAAAGCCATAAACCTATTTTATAAATATTAAATAAATAAAACAACTAATAAATTAGTATCCACTTTGATAACAAGTCTGTCATCAAAATTAAAAATGGTTGCAGGATGGCACATTAGAAAAAGAAGCAACAAGAAGCATGTAATTGTTGGAACACTAATGGCTGAGTTAAAACTTTCTGTCAATCATAGTTGAGTTATTTCCAATCTTTGATCAGCGATCGGCCATTATTTCGAGCACTACTACATAGCATCTTAATAACTCCTACATACATAACATCGTACTAACTTCTACAAAGGATCTTAAGTACTCCTACCATAGGATTCTAGAAATTCAACTGTTGGAGAATGTATGGAGAACGTATGGCTTGAATGTTGTAAATGTTTTATTGGGTTGCATCAGCAAAAGATATGGTGTGGTGGTGTTATTCCAGAATATTCTGTTAGTAAGCCTTCTCTATGCCAGAGATAAAAATTATTAATATCTTCTACTAGAATGGTGTGTAGCAGAAGGATGTAATGCCATTTGTCCCCCACAGCAAGGTGAAAAGGTACCTGCACCAGAAGAGCTAACAAAGAAGTTTCTTGATCGAGTACTTGACTACATGACTCGACGTGTAAGTTACCTTTTCTTTTCAGTGATTACAAAATCACAGTTGTATAGTTTACCATAATGTTATTTATGTGTCTTCTGTTCTAAAAACAGTTCTGTGTTTATGGCTACACAATTTTGAGAAAATGTTCATAGAGCAATATTATCTCATTTGTTTCTTCTTGTAGATGTTAGATATCCAGTGGGATGACAAACACAAGAGAGAAAGTGGGTTTTACCATATCTTTTGTCACTTCAGAAGATTCTATTTACCTCATATCTTTCCCCAATGGAAGCCAGATGATCGTTTGTACAGAGTGACTTCAGGTAATGTTCATCATGAAATGTGTGTTAGTTAATTATATGCTTATTTAAAAGTGGATGAATGTTGACTTACCTTACCTAAATAGATGAAGGCATAACATTTCTGGAAAGTTTAGCATTTTGAGTATTTATTTGGAATAATCTGCTCATTATAGGAAACAGGCCTTCTAGCTGATAAATTCAGATAGTAACAGATATCTCAACATTAAAGTTTCAAGCTTGTAAACAGATGCTTATTTTAGTGATGTTCTAATGTGTGCAGATTTTTGTTTTTCCCAAGAATTTCTTATATTTATTATCATAGAAATACTTACTGTTCCATTGACTGAAGACAAGCATCATACAGAAGAGCCATATCTCAGAGGGAGTGTTAGTGAAAATACTTCTATTATCTTGCTTTGCCAACGTGCAGTTTTGTGCTGGTTGATAGCATATACTGTTCGACTTAAACAGAAACAGAAATCAAGTAATAATGACAAAAGTGTGGAATCTATCAGTCTAACTTCACGAGAATCCAATGATTTACCAATGCTTCATGAGTCAAGCCCAGCAGTGACACCTGTCAGTGATATACCTTTAGTAGTACCTCAGTCATCAAAAAGTTATTATACGTTATGTGAAGCAGCAGATATTGTTCGTGCTGTTTTATATTCAACACAAGAAAACGTTTTAGCTGTCCATGAAATCTTCAGACAGGTACATGTTTATAATTCTCTATAGTTTCTTTTTTTTATAATGAATGTACATTAAAATTCTTCATGACTATGTTTAGAGTAGTAATATGTTAAACTTCGTCTTATGTTTATGCTCTCCCTTGTTGTTTACAATACCGAAAATTATTAGGATTGCTCATATACTAGTACCACAGTTTCTCAGAAGTCTTACAAGGTCTACGATATTACAAGATCAAAAAAAAAATAGTAGAAATTGCTACCTCCTGAAACTGCTGAAACAAATGAATGTTGGAATGTTTAGGAAACAATAACTAGGGCATATCTTCACAATTTTTCCATCAAAAGTGTGTCTCATTATTCCCTATCCTTTATTTTCTTTTGACTATAAAAGATGAATTAAGAATCATACTTTAAAACATTTATATGTAACGGCTTTTACAGGATATCTTACAACACTATGGCATGCTTTAACTGGCCATTATATACCTGTATTTAAATATTATTTTTAGGGTTTTCTGATGCCTCTTTCATGTATCGACACAATGAGTCATGTTCTATCAGTATATCGAGAATGGTTTAAGGTAAATGATTCTACTCATTATGAAGCTTAAGCTGAATTTTAACTACTAGGTGGAATTTTCTTAAAATCTGATTGGTTGTTTAAAAAAGTCAAGTGGGGAAAGTTGAATGCTTCTCAACTTTTTTGAAAGTTGTGTGGGCCAGAACTATGAAAATCAAGCCCTCGTGGAAAATCCCACCAAGTGGAAATCTTGCTTTATATGTAAGGAAATGAATGAAAAGGATGGAAAAACCCTTAAATTTGTAATGATTCTAACAACAACAATAATAATAATTTTATCAAACTTTCGGAACCACAAGAGATAGACTAATGTCTTTCTATCTGCCTTCAATTTACTGGATTGTACATTAGAGGTTGGTTAATATTGTAAACTACATTAAAGGGATTGTGCAGTAAAAAATAATGTTGACAAATTTTAAAGAGCTTAAAAATTGATGATTAAAATTGGTGTGTAAAAGTCTTTTTATGATTCTCAGGATATTGCATTTGGGGCATTCCAGATAATAGTAGACCAAGTTGAAACTTATAACTTTTAACACAAATTCTCTTTGCTGTCATAAAGATTTGAAATCACTGAAAATCAGGGGATAAAATTGGTAACAAATGTTTTATACCAATAAAAATAAAACTTCATTGGAATAATTAGCAAAAATTAAAGTTATTAGCTTTAACTCATTAATGTGAAAGCTAAGAAAACAAATGCAAAATTATTGCATAAACAAATAAATAAAATATTGTTAAAAAGAAGGTAATTTGTAATTTTTCTTTTTTGCAGTAATATTGTTTATAAGAAAACATTTTCCCCCACAACTTTAGCAGGTTTTTAGAATGATTTTGATATATTGTTTTAAAAAATATATCATTTTATACAGTTTTGAAAACATGCTTCATTTGTGAGAAAATAAAAAGTTGCATTTGTTATTCCAGTTTGAAAAACTTGCTTCATTTGTGAGAAAAATATTTTGTTTCAATATGTTTTATGTTTTTATATTTTCTGCAAAAAGCAACAAATAGTTGACAAATTTTGTTCTTCTTTACAATATTTTATTTATGTTTACCAACTAATTTTTCATTAGTTTTTATAATTTCCCACTGAATGAGTTAAAACATTATTTTTATTTATAAACCTATTATTAGATATTGTGATAATACAATTAATTATGTGAGTGTTTTATCACTCTTACTTCCACCCAAATGAAATTATAGGGTGCCAAATAAACAAAAACTATACATTTTTTCATTTTGCCGACACCCTGAAAAGGAAATTGGGACATTTTTGGGCACTAAATTTTATTGATTCAGATTGTATTTCTCACTTCTAAGATATTTAGCCACAAAGGAAGCCCGAAAATTGATCAACATATCTTTTCTGCACCCTTCCCATTTGAAATACTCATAAAATGAAAACCATACAAAGTTGAGTGCTGATACAGAAATATGTATGTATCTAGTGAATAGAATAGAATTAATCAAGAATTCTTTGCCTCGTAAAAGTTCCCCAAGTTTATGACACTAAAGATAATAGCATCATGTTGGTTATCCATTTTTAGTGAGATTTATGCAAAAGCTGCTTGGATTTATTACATTAAATTTGATATTGTGGTATTGTGTCTAAATACCCATATTTGGGGGGGAAACTTTACAAAACAAATAACTACTACGAGAGCCCATTTTGTTTATGCCAATATTGCATTATAAAGCCAACAAGTTAAATTTAATGATAAAGTATTTACATATAAACTCATCTAATGTTTGTTTGTTTTTGCATTTGATGGTTCATTGTCCCCATACATAATGCTGTGTCAGCAA
>JANTOQ010410461.1:0-11848 GCA_027564595.1 Bythotiara depressa
TCAAAATGAGTAACGATGACCATAAAATCTCCTTAACCGACAAACTCAAGGAGTTAATGAATATAATACACGGTTTGCCTTCATATCCGAAGAACAAGTTAATGCTTTATCAACCTTACGTTCTGTCAAAAATAAGTTGGGATTTAACTGTAGCTGATATTTTGATGACTTGGATTAAAAATAACCTTGGCAATATTGTGTCGCAATATATTAGAGTTTGGTTAGAGATTCCTATAAATGGATCTCTTAATATTATATCACTATCTAAAAGAAAATAAGGTCTAGGCTTAACAATTGTATCCTCTCGATTTACACAATGCCAAGAGTTTACAAAAGTCACCTAACACAAGTATTCGGAAATTGTACGATCTGTCCAGAACCGAGGAAGCTATTCAGTATGACCAATATATATCAACAAAGGAAGCAATCCAAAAGATAAGAGGTATGACCGAAGTTCGTGTCAAAGATCAGTTAACAACACAAAGTCTCGTAATATTGAATTATGCTGACAGCAGCTTCACTAACGGATGGACGAACGTTTTAAACCTGCTTCCATGTAACCTGTATAATTTTGTGAACAGATACCTTTGCCAATGGAAGCAACGCTGTTAAATGGGGTTTTAGAAATAACTCGTCCTGTATGTTTTGTTGCAACACTCAAACCTTAGGACACGTTGTTAGTATCTGCATTGTAGCTCTGAATGAAAAACGCTACAATTAGAGACACGATTCGATACTGCTACATGTTGCTAACTTTTTGACTCCCTTTTCGAACCTGAAAGTTTATTGTGATATCAAGGACTTGTTCAAGTACCCCTCTATTATCACCGGCGAAGCGTATCGACCTGATATAGTCATTCTAAAAAGAAACTCATTATACATTCTGGAATTGACAGTAGAGTTTGAAACAAACATTCATAAGAACAGCGAGCGAAAAGATAAGAGATACGATCCCCTACTCAACGAACCCTCTCCACGTTACGATGTTTCACATGTAAACCTAAGTATGGGAGCAATTGTTATTATAGGTCAGAGTGAAACGAGTTTGAAAACGATGTTGAAAGCTCTTGAAAAGGATGACAGTGAGATAAACTTTATTATCAAAAGAATAATGAACGTATGTATAAGAACTACATATTACATATTTTGCAGAAGAGACAAGGTTTGGGATGATACTAAGCTTCTCTCTTGGTAAACAAATAAATCCATCAGCCTCCCAAACGGCCCAGATGCCATGCCATATATGTGAGTGGTGTCGAAGTGGGTAGCTAAGAATGTACGAGTTATATATTTTAATTGTAATAAGTGTGTTTTGATTTAGATAAACCAAGTGACGTTTAAAAAATTATTAATCTTTTTTTTTTGGCTTTCTTAATTTATACGATTCAAAGTTCAAGACATTCATTTATACATTAACAAGAATTACCCCCCCCCCACACACATACACACACCCTTATAATCAACACTATTTGAGGCCTCGTGTAAGTACTCAAACCAAAATATGAATGTGTAGGCAGCTGACGTGGCTGGTGGCGACTTTGAAATGTGTTTAATATCATCGTTGTATCAATCAAAGATTCCAATAACCGCCTCCAAGCCTCCAAGACATGGATTAACATAGTGCAAAGAATTCGAGTAGTTTATATAAAACGCTTCAAAAATTAGCCTTGGTGAAAAAGTAGTGGATAAATGATTAAAGGCCGATCTCCACTTGAGCAGTTTTGGTGGAGCGGGCACTTTTCAATTCTGACGTCACATTCCGCGCGGAAGCGCTTTGGTAGTAGGCGTGCGTTCACTTTCTCATAAAGATTTCATAACTGGTGACGTCAATATCTCATTTGGTCACAGCGCCCGCGCGACTAAAATTGTTCAAGTGGAGATCGTCCTTTAAGGCTGATTTCCAGTACCGCATTTTTGCCCGCGCAGGCGGAGCGCACGAGCTGAGAAAGTTAAAAATTCTCAACTTCAACGGCGGACAAGTGTGGAAAAGTAAATTGTTCGCTCCTCCCGCTTGGGCAAAAATGCAGTAATGGAAATCGGCCTTTAAGCAAACAGCTGCTACGGAAAGTTGATGATGACGATGATGAGTAAATAAAAGAATATTCAGTAATAAACAAAGAAACTAAGAATTACTTACCGTCTCTACAAAACGAAAATCGTCTTTTACCCTGTCTTTACTTCCCGTACTTCCAAATAACTTTCCGTAGAAAGGCAACTTCAAAATATATATAGAACTATAACCTTAAAGGAAAAGGAATTTTTAACTGTATACCATTCATTTACGGTTGGAGGCGAGATGATATTACCAGTTCC
Organism: Bythotiara depressa; assembly: GCA_027564595.1. NCBI lineage: Eukaryota > Metazoa > Cnidaria > Hydrozoa > Anthoathecata > Bythotiaridae > Bythotiara > Bythotiara depressa. Next base: position 2,314 of record JANTOQ010410461.1, read on the forward strand.
CTGTCTATCTTTTATATAAGTTTTACTTATGAATACCGGCTCTTCCTTATGTGACAATTAAATTGGATAAATTTTATAAAAGTGTACCTTTTAACCTCGTCCATAATTAGTTAATTACAATTAACTAATGAATCCTTAAGTTCCGCCTAGCAGGGTCACTATGTTAACCCTTTAATGCAGTGTCCCTGGAAAGTAGTAAAGTCATTGGTCACTTTCTTTACTATTTTGCTTATTTTGGGGGATTAATAACTAGATATGTAATGTAAAGTAAATTTGGTAAAAGCTGATAATACCCCCTTGTTCCTCATAAAATTATAGAGGTTTTCAATGGGAAGTTTAATATAACCAGGAGGCATGCTTATGCATTAAAGGTTTTAATAATCTATTAGTTTTTAAGTAATTTGTTGCAAATTATCTGCCCACATTTATCGGATCACTGATCAAAAGAGTACCCACCCAAAATCTAAGACGTCAATATTGGGTTTCATCAGTCGTGTTTCTGTATAAACTGTTACGTAATGTGTGGGAACAAAGTATACCCCCTTGAATGTATTGATAACCAGAATAAATAAATAAATAAATTTTTTATTGTTTCTGGTAGGATTTGGTTATGTAATTTTAATTGTGTTACGCACAACACCATTGTTTAAAAAATATGCAATTCTGTATTAAAAAAATGCGCCAAATTTATGAATACAGAATATCTCAGTTCTACAAAGATGTAAAGAGACAAAGCTCTAAACTTTCTCGGTTTAGTTAGTTAGTAGTAGTATTATTTGTCACATAAAAAGAAAAAGGTACAAGTTAATAAAACTATAGAAATTATACGTTTCATAAAATATTTTTAATAAATATATAATATCAGACGTACTCAATATCAGACGTACTCAATATCAGACGTACTCAAATCAGACGTACTCAAATCAGACGTACTCAAATCAGACGTACTCAAAGAACTATTCAGTTTGAATACGCGAGTGCTAAAAGCGGTCTTATCATAGAACCTCTACGCACAATGATATATTTATATATCAGCCATGAACCAGAATGATTTAGACGTTAGGCTCGGTTTTCTTTTCCGCTTTGTATGTGACTTAAGACGAGCAGATCTTAGGGTTTTTTGTAAGATTCTCCAATTGCCTCAAAATTGGTCCATTTATACAGTGACGTCTTGAAAAACCCAGGTCAGTGATGCAAGGACAAATTCAAGAGAATAATACTCTCATGCGCATTTCGTGTCAGCACCTACTCTACACCTGTTTTGGCCACTTAAAGAAGGTACATACCAAGAAAGGGGACTGGAAGCGACAAAGGTCTAAAAATAAAGATTATAACTAAAATTAAGAAACCAAAATAAAAGACATTCCAGAAAAGGAATCAGCCGGAAATTCTGCAATAAATGTTATTAAGAATAAATACAACAATTAACATAAATGTTGTTAATTTCGTTAATTTTGTATCATTTTGGTGTCTGTGGTGCGGTCGCACGATCTCAAAAATATGTGACTAATATGTGATCGGTAATAAAAAAATTAAATTGCAGAAAAAAACCACGCGGAACATTTTGCCAAATGGAAATCCGGCTTTATTGTAGGAGAGTTGGGTTTCACTGCGGTTAATTAATTTTATGTCTGAATGAGGCTTAAGAAGAAAACTCAATGTAAAAATGCACAACCCTCGTCCCCAGAGCTTTTTTATTTCATACGAAAGCCTCCATCGTATCAAACAGGAAAAAATCACTAATAACGAGTGTGAAAACGAGTTAGCTGTAATATCAGTTACTATAGGAACACCGCCACCTCCAATTAGATTAATATCAAGAAGAAACACGTAAAATATGACATCACGTAAAATCGGAAGTCATCTTGTTTTGAAGAAATAAAGTTAAACCATAAAATGTTTTCCAATCATCGTATGTACCACACCCCTCTCCTCTTTTGACTTGTTGATACCAGTCCTTCCCTCATTAAAAAGGGAAAGGGTTGGAGAAGAGAACGCATACTCGCCATATACATCTTTTTTGATGAAGAATTAGCAAATTTTCATCTCCCTTGATTATATATAGCAGTTATATTTTTTATACATAACTGTTATATTTTTTCAGTAATACGTGTAGATGTTCGGGTGGATCCACTTTTCTTTTGATTTCCATTTGATTTTTTATTTTTATTTTTGTTTAAATTATGGGTAACAGGAAAGTAAAAGCATCACATAAGGTGTGTAAACTCAGGACCATCATAATCTTACCACAGAAACATATTTTAAACCCTTTAAAAAGTAGCACAACGCGTCATATTAACGATTTTCGTTCTTAATACATTAGTTGGTTTTGCTTCCAAACAGATAAGGCCATTTGAAATCCAAAAATTTAAAATATACATGCATATGTATGACACAGTGTATATAGCACCCACAATATATATGACACAGTGTATATAGCACCCACAATATTTCTAATAATTAACCCCTGCAAAAAGCTAAAAATAGCAAAGAAATTTCCAATGATTTGATCCCTTACCGGGGACACTATGCATTAAAAGGTTATGTATGCGTATGGAGGTAATTTTTCCGGCTGGGATAAATATTTCCTGATTGGAAACAGGATTTGAAGTTGTAAAGATGAAAATATCAGATAATCATAACAATACCATTGAGAGATGGAATTATTGGAACTTCATAAAACGAGACATTGTTCCCTCGACTATCAATTTATATGGGTTTATATGGATATACTGTGGGCAATTGCTTTTATTTGCGAAATCACACTAAATATCTCGTTTATTTCTCAGCTAAACTGTAGTTTGACCAACAAAACGCAAGTCTCAATGATGTTTCATAAGATCTCTTATCAGGCTTCTCCTTGAAAATGAAAATTGTACAAAAATTATAATCAGCTACAGTCGCTTCTTTTCTATTTCAAACATAACGTAATCGGAACAGACTAAGTTTAAAATTATAATGGAATATTGTGCGACAATGGTAACAATTTCCTAGCAAATATGGAAAACGAGTTTAATTTGACTGTTTTCAAAATATTTTACTTGTCGTAATTAAAACTTTGGCAATAAAATAGTGCATACGTGTTTCCCTTCAATGTACATTTATTCGGCATTTACACGTAATCCTACACAATTACACGTAATCTTACACAATTAGAGTAAGATGTAGAGCGGTAGTTTTCACCAAGGTTTATTTATAAATTACGAAGTGTGCTACATGTACTATGCAATAGACATTTTAGAAATGCTGAAATTGCCTAATGACACATTAGGTGTCCATTTTAAACATTTCAGTAATTTTAGCATTATAAAAAGTAGTTGATGATATATTGGGGCCAGTTGATGAGAAAGATCGAGGCGAATGCGTTTGACGGGAAGCACTGGCCCCTTTTGCTAGCTACGTTAGGTGGTACAATGCCCACAATGTTGAACGATCAAATCCTAACCTTCTAAACCTTCGTAACATTGCTTTGTAATCGCACCAAAGTAAGAAGGTAACTTAGGACATTTTAAAGCCATTAGTTGGGTTCCAATCAACCGACTCTCACTCTCACAAATGGAACAGCTACGATTCGAAAAGTCTCGTCCTGAGTACGAGACTGGATTACTTTCATACCGGGATAGTAAGCCAACATAACCAGTTTGCTTGTATGAAAGAAGTATTGTTTGTATTATTTTTGAATAGAAAAACTGAAGAAGAAAAATGTACGGGAAGGTACAGTACTTATTTGTGTCAATCTTTCCCATTTTTACCTTTTAAATCTCTGTGGAAAAGAGGGATGTAACCACAAATGGCAGTATCTTTGTACGAGAGTTCAGCTGGGTTAGTGACTGTTTTTGACACCGACCCATGACGTTGTACTAATTAGCCAGTTTCACCAAAATTTAGTGCCACAAGTAATGCATAAAGAGTTCCCGTATGTAAAGAGGTGTGTATTTACCCAAAGACTTATGACGCGCGCATCTTACCTACTTTATTCCTGAAGTGACCGTGCTTATTCAACCTCATTTGCCTGAGAGTTGAACTATGTGACGTTATGAGACATAACTGTCAGTGAAATAAGGCCCATCCCGAGAGTTGCTCATGGCTCATGAAAACACACTAGCACATGTGATCCGACCATATCAACATCTACCATCAATCCACCCTTTTTGGAGGAAATTAAAGGAAAAGGGAATAAAAAATACTGCTTCAATCTTAGTTTTTTATGACAGTAATTTCTTCCCCGGAAGAAGAGACCTTCTTGATTTACGCGACACTCGCGATATATATACGGGATTTCAGTTTTTAGAAATCTGTTTTCAGTAATTTGTTTTCAGACATCTGAAACCAGTTTTCGTTCTTTTATTGGGTCTAAAAATAATTTAAATTTACAAATATTTATTAGCAAAACATCATAAATCGAATATACGTACCACTCCCCAAAGTCAAATGAAGCTGTAGAATTAAACAAGGAATCATCCCAAGGTTGGCAAAAATACTGATATAAGGTTTGAAGCATCAACGAATTGTTTTGAGTATCTGATCTACTTGGAATAGCCATACTGGATGTTGGAATATTCTGTTCTTCAGCTGTGGTGAGCAAGGCCATCTGTTAATTCCAACGAAACGAAGTGCTAAATAAATATATATACGAACGGGGCGGAATGACTGTACATTCTCTGCACATTATGTACCGTTACCACGACAATTAATAATTCAATAATTAATTAATATAATTAAGAATTAATCAGTAATTAATTTATTGTGAAAAGAAGGATAAACACAGGAGATGTAGGTGTATTGATAGCTGTGGCGGTAACTATGGTAACTAGCTACCAAACACAATAAACATCATGGCTTTGTGATTAGAAACGGTCGAATCTTCGGGTGAAGTAATTAAGTCGTTCCCCAAGTCCACTTACCACTTTCTACTGACCAACATACCAACTACCTACCCCGATACTGGGCTTCGGAAGTTAAGTTTACGTTAAGTAGAGATGAAAGTACAATGTTAGTTAGAGGTTAGTTAGAGGTTGGCAACTTATTTCGTTAAATTATTCTCGTAAATACACCTCAAATTTCTACCATAATTATTTCCTTTTGAAAAGAAAACTCATCACTGTCCTTGCTATATTGAATAAAGTCTAAGGGTTAAAGAAAGATGTATATATAAAATACAAAAGTTAAAATCTGTCCAACTTTCTGAAAAAAACAAACGCGATCATTCTTTTCTATGGTGTTTTCTTTTTGACGACCCCCGGAAATGAATTCAATCATTACCAATTTCTTTGCTGTTTTGTGTTTTCCAGGGGATTAACGTTTGGAAATATAAAGTTGTTAAAAGGTGACAAGACCTCCTTGATTTTCATAATGCAGGGGGTTATCCAGTGCGGAGGACGACCTCTTCGAAAAATCCATAGCTCCTGTTTATATTTATATTTCTGTGTGCCACAAACCAATGCAAACCTTTATAATTTTATGAGTCTTATCAGCTGTTACCAAATTTATTTTACATTATGTTTCCAATAACTTAACCCCCTGGAAAAAGCAAAATAGTAAAGAAATGACCAACGATTTGATTGTTCAGGAGACACTATACATAAGTGAGCTTCACAAATATGGACATGACACAATACTGCACCACAGGATCACAATCACATATTGCATTCAAGCATCACTTGTGGCGCACATAAACATAAACATGCACATGCACATAAACATGCACAAACATAAACTATGCGGTTCCTCGCTTGCCTCGCTTGCCTCCGAATGAGACCAAATGGGACTTTGAGACGTCTTGAAAGGGAAAGATCAATAAATTCTACCGAGTGTTCCGTCAACAAACACCTATCCAATTCTAGTTTATGGACGCTCAACCGTATAAGGATGGAATATGAAAGGGCCCTAAAACCGGAAAAGTCTAACATATTTTGTGTAGGATTTTAGTTTCTATCTAGCTTACATACAGAGCCTCTGAGCAACCATTGTTTAGGCTTACGGGTTCTCTACGCACCTGTTACTCACTTTTTTACAATTGCAAGCAGAGAAAGGAGAGAGAGAGAGAGAGAGAGAGAGAGAGAGAGAGAGAGAGAGAGAGAGCTATAACTATTGCGCACACTCTTAAATTTTTTTTTAACCATTACTATTAGGAAATTTACAATAGGCAGGAGGTGTATCCAGGCACTGTAGGGTTAAAAACCTTTTTTTATAACGTACCCAACACACTATCAGACCATCAGGAACTATTCATCGTTTTTGGCAGACTATTAAAAAATAATATCTATTTTTAGTTGCGGAACGATGTTCGGAAAAGAAAGTAATAAATAAAGTTGAAAGGAAGGAACGTCGTCGGGAAAATAGGAAATAGGACCAAATCGATTCATTCCTCGCATAATAATTAATAATTATCATGAAATACAATAATTAAATGTTTTCCTATGCATATTAGTTTTGATAATCAATTTCCTTAAAAAATACCCACTTAATATATTCACAAAGGTCTGTGACGAACTGAATCATCCTGGTAAGGACTTTAATTGGTCCTGTCATTTTATAGACCAATTGAGTCTAGATAAACAAAACAAAACATACGTGACCAATCACATTAGTCACTTTAGTCACTTTAAGTTTGTCATGTAGCCGGAAAATAGCTATTTGGTTAAGCCAGAACAAGAGATATTTACATATATCCTGCGATAGGGTGCCATAAGGAGTGTCGTAAGTGATGTGTTCTTCGTATATAAAAAGGAACGTGTTGGTTCAAATGTCGTTCTTTCTTCCGGGGGACGCGCTTCACTTTTCCGCCGCGCGAGTGAAGGCGAGTAAGGAGCGAAAAACCGAATTCATCTTCAGATTCCTCATTCAATAATATGCCTATGCTGAAAATGTTAATGCCGCACACAATCAAAAGGGTTGTTTACGCTACACTACGCCAATGGTCAAAACCTTCTTAATTTAAAACTTTCAATGTCTCACTTCGAGCCGGGACATGGAAAATTTGAAATTTAGAAGGCTTTGACCGTTGCCAACCAACCCTTCTGATTGCCGTGTGGCATTGAAATTTTCGTCATAGGCGTATGCTTTGAAGAAGTATCTGAATTTGATATAAAATTAAACTTCAAATTTTCAGGAGATTCGAGAAAGGACACATTTTCGTTGATAAGTCCCCCTGATCTTTCATTAAATTATAAGGGATACTATTAGGAAATTTACAATAGGCAGGAGGTGTATGTTCTCACAAAGAAACACCACGAGCGTGATTTCACCAGATGTTCCGTCAACACCTCCTTTAAGGAAATTTAGTGCAAGTTTAATTCTTATTACATTTTATTTAAACGTTCATTTTCAATATTTTAAATGAAAGTGACTAGAAAAGTGTTTTAACGACCTACAATCTTTGAGAAAATATTAGCGGACTGTTAAAAGAATCACAATTTAAAGCTTCCTCCTCTCCCTATGTAGAATGTTGTGGAAAAGATATTACATCAGCTGTGTGCTAAAGAACTGCATTGTGCATGGGGGAGGGAGTTACTGCAATCTTTACACAAAATATTTGAGTATTTTGCTGTTTTAGGCCCCTTTTATGTCCCTTCCCTATTTCGGTAAAGCGTCCATAAAACCAGAATGGGGATAGATGTTGACGGGAAACTCGGTATAGTCACACTTTCCAGTGTAGATTCGTCAGAAACAACGGAGCGTGTTCTTAATTCATTAATGTTTCCATCTTAGGACGTCTCAAAATACGATTTCCTCCAATTCGGAGGCAAGCGAGGCAACCTCCCACTTTGAAACCGTGCTGAGGATCACGGTTGCTTCAATTCCAAAGTACCAAAGATCCGCGAGTCTTATTTTTTTCTTCTTCTTTTGTTCTTTAGAGTTACCCGAGGCTATGAATACCGGGGAGTCTACAGTCAATCAGAAAAAGTAAACTGAAAAAGTTTAACTAATATTTGTGGAAATCATTTGGATTATTTTGGCGTCTTGTCTCATAATATTATGTGCAGGATTGTAGGTCCAGAAACAAAAAAGTAAATTGTATTTTCTTTGACACTGAACTGACTAGTCCGCTATAATTTGACCAAGGTAGTACACAAGCGTCAGATTTGTCCAAATTCTTTAATTTTTATTCTAGTTAATTTTTCCCATGCAAGCCATTCACCAAAGTTAATTAAAAACATTCCGCGGTTTTTTGGTCCCACGAAAGTTTCTTCCCCCGAAATATTCTTCCCGTAACCCAATACATTGGTAACCTCCCGACCATAGTAAGCTACTTATTTAACCCCCTGGAAAATGAAATGAAAATGGATAAGAAATGAATAACCAATTATATAACTTCCGGAGAGAGTACATTAAAATGTTAAAGTACTACTCCATTCTCGTTTCCTGACCACTTTTTTTTATAAAGAGTACTTAGTCACGAGTAGTATTTGGAATGTGATAGGATGTTGTGTAATTGGTCCAGGTGCTGAAGGAAACAAACAAAACAAGCTGATTGGTGGAAAATGTAAACACCTAGCAAAAACGGGAGAATCTGAATATATTAATATAAATATGTCGGTCATTCCGCGCACACAGCATTTTAGTAGAAGAATGTTTTTTTTCTGTGTAAAGGCTTCTTCTCTGCCTCTAATTCTTAATATTACTGAAAACAGGGGGCTAAAACCGTATAAATACCAAATATTTTGTGAGATTGTGGACTGAATTTAATTTTTAAATGTTTCTTACCATTTTCCTACATTTAAAAACTACACGGTCTTGTTTTAACTTTGATGTTTTATGGCGCCCTTTCTAACAAATATTTTTTAAATAGAAGCTCTTATTTCTTTTACTACTCATCAAGTTTAGGAAACTTTCTTGGTTTAGGGATGTTCTTCAAAAACTCGACGAGAAATTTGGCTGCCCCTTTATTTTCCTTATTTAAAAAGTAAACAAACAAATTTATAACCGAGTTAAATAAAGAATTTTGGCCAAGTGCCATTCAATTCCCCACGTATACACATGTTACAAATTTAACGATAATATCAACATGACGAATCTAGTTTGATAATTACTTGAAAAAACTAATTTTCCTGTTATGGAATGTCTTGATTATCTTAGTCGTAATGATTAGTAATAGCTACCACTAGTCAACCGTTATTTTTTATTCAACCTTCAACCAAGGAAGTTAAGTTTTTAACTCCAGAACTGTTTATTGTTTATTTACGGACTAGTTTTAGCATTTTTAATAACAATGGATATTAATGGATAACAGACCTTTCACGAAATAAATAAATAAATAACAACTTGTTCTTATGAGAAGATACAAACTATACAAACATTATCTAAAAACATGTCCTTGTTGAAAATTTCAAATATCTATGATAAGTAGAAAGGATGGTATGGTTATTATATACACTCGGTCAATGTATTATTATTATTATTTCTTTATTTATTGGTATGCTATCAACCTCTTCGCAATTGTGTTATCATCTAAATGCATATTAATCAGTTAGCAGCCCCAATACATAAGTTATAGTATTTTCATACCACTTATTTAAATGGAAAATAATTTTGC
>JANTOQ010410572.1:0-11848 GCA_027564595.1 Bythotiara depressa
AGGTATTGTCCCCAAAATACTTGGCAATACACTTGTTTGTAAGATTGTGGTACTATACTGTTTGTGGTACTTTCTGTGCTAAGTCAAATGTCCCAAATCCCACTTGTCGACGTCTCAATGTTAAAGAAATACAGATATATTTGGTGTTAATCTGATGTTTTAAATTAAGTATTAAATGGTTAAAACAATATCGAATATGGCCGTTTTAGGCAACCTTGAACGAAAAATATTATCCGTCGCCCAATCAAGGCATTTTTTAGGAATTTATTCACCCCTCCCCCAAAGGAAAACACGCACCGGGGGGCCTGTGAAAGATTGACTTTCAAATGTTATAACACTATGATACCAAAAAAGGTGGTGAGAATACATTTTGCAAAGAACACCTTCCCCCATACTAGTAAGTCTGGCATGACTCGCTTAAAAGAATGTCTTGTTTGTGAGATTAAATTTGGTAAAAATAAATGCTTTGTTAAACTTCTCCATAGATTCTTCCACTATATATACTTCTCTATAGATCACTAATCACTCTATAGACTTCTCTATAGATCACCTAGTCAAACAACAGATGAGGTCAAAGCGTTCATAACAAAATGGAATATTGATAACATTAATAGGTGCCATATACTACTATCATATACTACTACTGTAATTGGGAACTTTAATGTCAGTAATATTAGTTGGTGGGCTGACGATATAGATAATTCATCAGGATTAGATTGGATTAGATTAGTCATCAAGGGCTGCATAAAATTATTGACAGCCCCACTCCCATTCACCCATATTCAGCATCTTGTATAGACCTTTGTTTGGCATCACAATCAAATTGCCTTGTTTGGGACTATCCTAAAGCTGATATGGACGTAAAGATGACTGGATTAGACAAACCTTACTGGAGAAACTCAAAATTTACAAAAAATACGTTAAAGATTGTCGCACTAAACAACATCATGATAATATGCGTAGTACTACTGTCTGTAGTTTAAACACGATCAAAGATGGAAAATCTGAATTAAAGATACCCAACATTAATCCGAAGAGATTCATTACTTTCCTACAAAAGCAAAAAAGTCCACAAATACCATCAATTTGTTATAATGAAACTTCTCTGTTTAATTCCATTTTTGCCGATTAGTGAACTTTTGATAATACACCGAGTGTCCTATCACAAACCACATGTTATATTAAATCAATGTCGATAATAATAAAATAAAAATCCTTATTCGTGACTCGATTATTACGTTCACCCCATTCTTTCCATGTACAAAAATTTAAATGTGATAATTATCAGAATTTTAAAAAAACCCAAAGTTAAAATCCTAAATATGTTTACTTAAGCAATACAAAAAATATTATATCTTTTTTTTTTCTTTTTGCGGAGAAAAAGGGCAAGGAAAAAGAAATTTTAGTTTATTTAACGTGCTATAAAAAGGCTTAAATTATGATTCATTATGACCGCACTTTCTATAATAAAAATGGCGCGTCCGGATTTTGCAAAAACTATTACAAGGGTTACTTTGTAATTTCCCCTGGAACCTGAATCTCAAAATGACCACGCTTGGCGTTATTGTCTGTATAGCTTGAATTAAAAGAAAACAAACAAATCCCGGATACCCGATTTTGCGTAATACCTTATTTTCCCTTATTCCGCCGGCCCAAATTGGAAAATTTTTAGGTAAGCTGGAGAAATAAGGTCCGGTGGAATAACGACCGTTTTTTCCATGAAAAGTCAAATTTTGGCGATTTTTTCTTTCTTTTATTTCCAACCGAATTTTGCAAGATTTTCCCCAAAACTATTATAGAGCATATTTACTAACCCTAATCACAACATTTTTTAAAGATGAAATGTTTTTTCACGTAAATCCACAACGGGTTACATTATTATTATCTTTATTTCAAGTTGGTAAAAATGGTTACACAGGTTTTATATAAAAACTAATACAAACCAACCATATCATATAAAAACATACAATATATATAATATATAATTTAAAGTACGTATTACGTATAAATATTTAAATTTTGGTAATTTTAATTTTAATTTTAATTTGCACTGTGTGCATACAGCGACTACCATGCCAAGTTTTAAGTTTTTATTTAAAAATATTTAGTGATCGTTATGATTTAATTGTATTAGGAATAGTATTCCAAAGAATGCTACGTTGGTATAAAAACGAATATATTCTATAATATGATGATGTGGATTTAGAGAGCTCAAGTAGATTCGATATTCGGAGGTTGTATGATAGTTGAAAAAAGTTCCACATAAATTCTGGGTTTAGGTGATGCAACGATTTATAAATGTCAACCATTAAATATTGCAAATGTTGTGTATGTATACTTGACTTCACGATAATTTGAATTAGTTTTACTATTGAATTATTGAAACGATTTTGGAGTAGACTTAATACTCTTCTTTTCACAGAACATCCAAGTTAAGGGACATTATCAAATTGGGGATAATGCATATGCATTACAAAGAAGGCCTGTCCTACCCAACGTTAAATATTTCTTAATCCTTAATAGAGCATTTACTTTTTTGTTAACCTTTTTGCAAATTTCACTCGATTTGGAGTCTGTAATTACGTCAAGAAGTTTTACATTTGCGCTAGATGGAATTATTGTGCTATTGATGTTAATAGCAATTTTATCTTTTGTTTATAATCCAAAGAAAATAAGTTGGAATTTGTTAGCATTTGCTATCATAGAATTCAACTTTAGCCATTTTGGGACGTAAGGAATATAATCCTCACGTTTTTCTGTAACTTGTTCTATTGTTGCTTCGTAGCTATAAATTATGTTGCCATCAGCAACATTACAATGTTGTGTTTCTTGGATAAACCAAAACAGATCATTGATAAATATATTAAATAATATAGGACCTAATATGCATCCTAGTGGAACACCAATAAGTAGAGTAATCTCATCACTAAACGTAGATCCAAGTTTGACCATTTGTTTCCTATTATTTAACTAGTTAAATATTAGTTTAAGACAATTACAATCTAGTCCATATGCCTCCATTTTCGCAATCAACATTTCATGTGGTAAACAATCATATGCTTTATATAGATCCATTAGTAATATACCTACCACTCCACCATTATCAAGACATTTGGCCAACATTTAAGTAGGTTTATTAGTGAATATTGAGTACTTTACCCTTATCTAAAACTGCAAAGGTAGTTTGGTAATATGGTATTGTATCATTACAATTGTACAATATTTGGTCACGTGGCTGATATGAGTGTAAGATAAACAATATAAAATTTATATATAAAATTTATATAATAAATTGCAACAAATTCGGAACCTTAAATGATAATCTCAAAGGTCTAGCAGTAAAAGTGAATGAAACAACAAAAAGGACATTGAAATAGTAAATAGTCTTCATTTTATACATTATAATTATGAAGACATGAAAAAAAACAAAAAACGAGAGTCTTACTACCAGAGTGTTAGCTCTTGAAACAATAAACTCCAACTTATCTCTGAAAATGGATGCTCTAGAGAGAAGAAGTGATCTGAATGCTAACACTAGTGACCGGCTTGAGAACCAAGGCAGAAAAGCAATGTTGGAACTGGATGGAATATCCACTGTGCCACAAGAAAATACAAACAATAACTGGTATAAACGCTTGGCAATGGATCTTTCAAAACTAATTGAGGCAAATACAGAAAATGTATAGATGTTGCTCACAGAATTAAGGCTAAGAAAATAATTGTACTCTTCACAACAAGAGCTGCAAGGAATCGATTCTATTTTTCGAGGTTCAAGCTAAAAGATAAATTTGTAGCTGACTTATGCTTACCTAAACCTGCAGGAAGTAAAGGCCAAATCTGGAGACACGAGTCACTAACAGCTCGACGAAAGTGGATGTTAGGTAAAGTGAAGGATGACTTTACAAAAGCAGGAATATATACACATCGTTAGGCAATAATAAATCAAGAGTTAACAACACTGCGATACCGATCAACAGCTTATGATGTCGACATGTCAACAAAGTGATCAAAGCAGTGAAAAGCAAGCCTCAAGGTGCTGTTACAGATATCACTGTTGTGCAAAATCTTGATGAAACTCTTTGAGGCAGAATGGATTAACATTATATATATATGTGATTCTTCAGCTGCACCGAAAGTTTGTATATACTTTTTCAGCTAATTATGATAACTTAGGTTTTTATATAAGCCATATTATGAGTAATGATAAATTTATAAGTCTGTTTATACCATTTTCAACCGATTATGACGATTTAAGTATTTCTATAATCCATTATGAGTGATGAAAAATGCAAAAAATGCTATAAATTAATACCCAATAATTCAGAGAGCATATATTATGTTTCCAAAATCCAAGTCGAAAAAGAGCTACGAAAACTGAGAAGACACAAAGCAACATATGTGGATCAGCTTCCGCCGGGTTTACTAAAAGATTGCGCTTAAGCAATAGCAGCCCCGTTAGCTCACCAACATGTCTCTTACAACTTCAGAGATTCCTGAAGAATGGAAACATGCCATTATAACACCACTGACTTAAATCTTACTCCACGTATTCTATATTAAGAACTGCATATTATACATTTAGTGTATCTCATATAGATTATGGACTCATTGACTGGGGATCTGCTCCAGTCTCAACAATTGCTCCTATTGTAAAGTGCCTAAACGAAGCTGAAAATATTCTTGAGTCTGTTAGGTTGACGGAGAAAAATCACCTCAAAGATGTTTGAATTTCAAGACTACTCAGATTTAGTCACCGCTAAATTTATGTGGAAACTTCATAATAATGAATTGCCATGTTGCATTAATAGTTTATTTGAAAGAAAATCGTTGTCTAATCATGTGAATATCCGAAATTCTAGTAAGTTTTTGCTACCATCTTGCTTGAGTGAGACTAAGAGAAGATTTATGATATTTTCTGGCCTAAAAAATAGTATCATTTACCTACGAAGGTTAAGGAAAGTAAAAATATTGTATTACTTATTAGGAACTTTGAAACCTCAAGGATGGGGAGTTGTTGACTCATACGTTGCTTTCATGAATTCCGCTATATATATCCTGTATATATGTAACGTTATATGTATATATATTTATTATGAACCATTGAGAGTATACTAGTGTTATATTTAGATAGAGAGTTTTTTTTATTAGTAAATAATCGTTTGGTATTCTTATTCAAGTTTGTTTCTCAAGAAATAACTTATGTTGATGCTTGTCTAATTACTTGAAATTTGAAAAAATATGTATAAAAGTTGAAAATTAATCAGCTCCGATCCCAGGAGTTACTAAAGTTACATTACATTGCCAGGCCACAGACTTGATATCCCAAAATAGGGTTTTTTCTGTTGGTCTCTCCACTTAACAAGAATAATTTTGTTTATATATTGAAGCATATGTTATAAACAGGAGTTTAACCCTTAGAATCTGAAAGACGTACATAAACGTATTTGTGGTCCCTTCCAGTGCTTATATCTCGGGAATGGAAGGTTTTCGGGAAATAGAAGTTAGTCAATAGTCATCTACGTTAACTTCTACGTCTAATAGTGTGGTTGTGATGCCGTTAAAGTGCAATGAATTGCTGCTATGAAGCGATCCGCTGCAGCGAGTAGTGTTGAAATATTTCCCCCTTTTTTAAAAATGCTTCGGAGACTAAGCGTTAATATATTTATTGTACGATTTTTATCAAGTGGATAATACATTGTTCATTGTTCTAAAGACTATCCTTCTACCAAGTAGACATATTATTTTAGCTTTTAGGCACATGCTGAAACCAGTACAGGTACTGGAAGGTAATTAAATACAACAACAAATCTCTACAACGGAGATGATGATGACACTGTTTGGATTACTTATCAAGTTACAAAGCCTCTCGAGAACTGTAAGGCACTTCTCTTTCTATTCAGAAATAACAAATAACAACTATATTCTCTATATATACTAAAAATACGGACTAATACGTACACACCACATACTACACAATGTGACATATAAGAAAGTGATCCTGGAACGGTACAAATGTGCAATCGCATTGGATCACGGCTAACAAATAGCATAACTAATGACAATATATCCATACAGAGTGTCAGGCAACAGACGACATTTCCAATGGGAACATCAAGGTCACGCGGCGTAGCAACAACGTTATAACAACGTCTGTAACGTTTCTTCACCATTGTTAGAACATTGTTTGACCATGAAATGGTACAAAGTGCATATCCTAGACGATTCAGGGACAATGCTAATAATGCAGTTTACAACAGTATATAAGCTCTGTTGGCCTTTTAATAAAACAAAGGTGCGTAAAAATTAAAGACTGCAGTCATCTTGGTATACTCAATTGCCAGTAGTTTTACGGTTTTTAAAACTTCCAATGCACTACCTTTTCAATGTCTAAGCATGGAGGAAAACGGATGGATTAGGTATTGCGTATAAGTAGGTATGTAGGAAGCTCCATGTTAAAAATTGTGAATACGCATATGACGAGACAAACGAAATAAATTAAATCAAATCAACTCAAGTTATATTCTAAAATAGATTCAGAAGACTAAGGATTCAACAGAGCGGATTATACATATTCATTTTTTGTAAATAACAAAGATCGAGGGGGTGGAATTTGAGAATGAAGGAATATTACCATAAGAGACTGATATTGCGGAAAAGAAGAGAAAAAAACATGAAAAATTCGCCGTAAAAGTGCATTCTTCTAATTTTGCCGAGATTAGTTGGATTGATTTAGCCAGTATAAAAGAACTGAAGAGAATATTCGCAAGTGACTAAAACAATAATTAAGCCCTGTATCTTTATTCCTTCGTGTCAGAAAAGTGAAGCCAAGGTTTATACGTTTTTCTTCTTCTTCTTGCCTTTCTCTAAATATAAAGGATCTTGGATCCACTAACGATCATCCTTAGTACACAATTTAATCAGGTGTTGATCAATCTATATAAAACTAATAAACCATGCAGGTAAGGTAATATCTTGAAGAGTTTCCTTTAGTTATACTATAGTATTTGTTTACATTAATTAAACATTGGTAGACCTTATTATACCTTATTAAACCTTAGTTCAATATAAATAGATTTCTGAAACCATCTAATACCACCTATAATAGCTAATATGTAGTGTGTTAATTTCTTTATATGTGGGACGGCATTGTTCTACGAATTCGTATCATTTATATAAAGCGCCCCAAGAATGTGCAATTTGGCAACATTTTACACAGATAAAAATAAACTAAATATCTTCCTATACAGGTGGAAAAATTAATAACGAAGTGATTAATAAATTTAATCACAATGTTACTTTATATAATTTCAAGAAATCTGTTCGGAATTAAAATTTTAAGTTGCATTTCTGTAGTCAGAAAAATATTTGAATGAGAAGTTGTGCCTTTATTACTTTAGTACAACAAACACAAGTATCTACAGTTATGATTATGGTGGCAATCGCTAATTTGAAATATTTGTCATTAGTCCTATAAACATATACTCAATAGTCTGTATACACCTGTTTATTGTACCAAGAATAGAGAATAGAAAACCCACAACTTTCATCTCCTTAGGTCGTGACAGAACCAACTGTGTGGGATGGAGGTATGGTAGGTATTAACTCATTTGGTTTTGGCGGATCAAATGTACACGTTATTTTGAAGTCTCCAGTAATTCATCACTGCCAAAATATAGAAGTCGTTCGGAAAACCTGCGTCCCAGTTTTCGGTCGTTCGGAAGAAGCTGTCAAAAGCTTTATAAAACTAGCTCAAACTCATCCGCACAACATTGGTTTGTTTTCACTACAGTCTATCATATCTGCGGTATCAATCACACAATTTCCATATCGTGGCTACGCAGTTGTCGGTGGTGAGAAGACCAGCGAAGCGGTAGGCAAGGTACAGAACAGTGATCGCCCACTTTGGTACGTGTTTTCTGGAATGGGAACACAGTGGAATAAAATGGGACAAAAAATGATGAACATTCCACTATTTAAAGAATCTATCCTAAACACATCAACTCATTTAAGAGAATATGATATTGACGTGGAGAGGATGATAATGGAGAGTAATGAAGATACATATAAATCAACCATAAATGCGTATGTTGGAATAGCGGCTATTCAGATTGCTCTGGTAGATTGTCTGAAAAGGCTAGGTATGTGTTTTATTAACATGACGAATTCACGTTTTGTGGGTTCTATTAAAAGTTTTTCGATTACACAGGGACTCAACTTCGATATATATTCACAACGAAGGAAGTTATGATTGGATTTAAAGTTACGTATAAGTAAGTAAGTATATCGCTATCTGGAGCTAACTTTCCAAGAGAGATACGGGAAGCATTACTCTATCTTCCTAAGGCCTGTCGGTGATTCGTAATATGCTTATAAAGCTTCATTTAAAGAGTATCAGAGTGGTGTATCGTTTCCGGTGTTCTCCTTCCGGGAATCGAACCCCGACCGCTCCGTTGGAAACCGAACGTTTACCACAACGCCACCGTCGCTA
Source organism: Bythotiara depressa (assembly GCA_027564595.1). NCBI lineage: Eukaryota > Metazoa > Cnidaria > Hydrozoa > Anthoathecata > Bythotiaridae > Bythotiara > Bythotiara depressa. The sequence continues at coordinate 8,489 of JANTOQ010410572.1, forward strand.
AGGACGACACTGAAACTTCTCTTTCATTTGTTACTAACATTTTCGATAAAAGCCCACGCGACTGACTAAAAGTCTTAAATGTTCAAGCATTTCTTAATGTTTCTTTATTTGGACAGTAGTACTAAATTCGTGGTTATGTTACGTAGGTTGATGCTCCCAGATATAATTCTCAAAATTCCCTTGCGAAAGATATCCGTCGTGAAATCATTAGAACATTTGAAAAAAGACTTAAAATCTCAAAATGATCCATTCGCTAAATTAAAATTTATCCGTGAATAGGAAAACATTTGATAGACACTTTTACTGAATAATTTTAAATCACCTATGTGGTCTGTAAGGGTAGGGAAGAGTTGTTACTACATAATAATAGTTTAATTTTTATAAATAACATAACCAACATTTTGAATTAATTTAGTATTATCATTTAATACATCGGTGCATCTGCTGAATAAACTGCATCGTTTTCTTTTATATATCCTACATAATTAAACGAAGAAACCGGGACTCTTATCAGCTTTTACAAAAATTATCGTACTTTATATTTCCAATAATTAATCCTGGAAATATGAAAACAGCAAATAAATCAGTAACGATATAATAAAATCAACAGGACATGGTTTTTTAAAGGCATGATTGTTTACTATATAAAAACTATCGTCCCTATACTAACTTATATCTAATAATCCACCTGTAATTTCCATACGTAAGAGGAATGCCAAGATTTTAATAAACTATCAATTGGAGACAGAATCTTGACTCCGCACCAGGAGCTTGTGTATGTGTGATATTGAAGCCCTTGCTACTCCTCTTACGTGTAGGCTATTATTTAAGTAATGCGTCTAAGGTATCATTTAGGTTTAGAACCAGACGGAATGATAGGCCACAGTGTTGGAGAACTTGGATGTGCATATGCAGATGGATGTTTTAGTGCTGAAGAGTTCGTAAAAGTTGCTTATTGGAGAGGTAATTAATATTACTTTTATTATATATATATATATCTTTTTATATTCAATAAATAAAAAGTACAAGAGACTCACTTAAAAATAAAAATAAATACTGTACAACAGGAAAGGCAAAAATACATTTTCAATTAATTAATTAAATAAGGAGTACCTTATCAGAATGGCAAACAATTCTTTTCATACTTCAACGGATATGTGCTTACAAATTATGTGTAAAAGAGTTTCTCTGTGAAAAAACATTTTTTCTGCGCATACTAAGCAAATACAAATAAACACGAAAAACTTTGAATGTGTCATTTTAATTTTAAACACAAAATTTAACAAGCCTTTAGTTATCACAGTCTGTTGATTGCATTTATCATGTGGCATATATATAATTTAATTAATCAGCTTTAGTCTTATCTCCTGTTGTGACGTACAATACTAATGATATTAACAGGAGTTTAAAGGCAAAGTTTTTTATCATTATTATCCGGGTGAAATAAGATTTTTTTCACAAGGCAACTACCCTGTTTTAATCTAAGAGCTCCAACTCTTTAAGAAATAGTCGGTTTCCTTTAAAATTCTGCATAACAGAAGATAAGACTTTAATGAACAAAATCATGTCCGAGAATATATTTATTCTCTTTGGTTGCCATGTTACACGATTAACTTCGCAATAAAAGGATTTGGGAAAGTAAGGTAAAACTTTAATTACTGACTAAACTAGTGGCAAAATATAATATCGCCGGCATATTTCTTTTGCTATAACAATTATTTTTCTATCACAATCGTGCTTTAATTTATACAGAAATATCAGGGAAAAAATAAGATGGCAATTAGTAGGAATTATAGAAATAGGGTAATGTAAGGTTTTGGGGGAGTTTTGGGGGCGATTTCCTCGTTGACCCACAGTTGCTCTATGACTATGACAAATATATTTGGAAAGCTTAATCTTCAGTCTACAAAACAAGTTTTGGATTTAAATTCTATTTAATTAAATATCATACGGTAAATGTGGTACTAATTAGGGTACTCTGCTACCTTAATTAACTGTACAGTTAATAATGTGTAAAAATAAGTCAATAAAATAAGTATATTTACCATCTATGCGCACAAATATGTGATAAAATGAAAACAACTTCCACTATCCACTCATTTCACAATACGGTTGGAAACAAATTGCTTGATTCTGGTAACGAAAAAAAGTTGCCTTATTCACATAAAAAAGAAGTACTCCTTTTTTAAAAACACGACGATTTCAGCCGATAATACCTTATAACATTATGTGATAATACTCTTCTTCCAGGTGTTTGATGATAAATCTCATTTGTCTTCTACAAGTCACTGTCCATGACCAGCAAAACTGGTGTGCACTCACACATGAACATATTTAATGTTATATTATTAAAACACTAGCACAACATTTAAACTTTATGATTTTCAAAAATATCTTTCAGATCTTTAAGTGAATCAAAACACTTGTCAGGACCTTCTCTATGGTGGACATTCAATCAGCAATTAATGTTGCATAAAACGTATTTAACCTTCCCATTATTTCCCCACAATTCCAACACCAACGTTAGACTAGATTAGTCTATCTTAGGAAATTTCCTCCACAGGTTAAACCTTACCACATTTTGAAAGGTTGAGACCTATTGTTTTATCATCAAGAAATCCAGGAAGTGGCATTTAAATACATGCATAAAACAAAGAGTAGTTTATGTTTTGCATTATACAGTATGTAAACAATTTAAACAAGCTTTAAAATAAGTATATATAATATTTTAAAAACAACTTACTTAGTTACGCGAAATGTTTTAATGTTAATACGATACTCGCTGATTTTGCATGCAGAGAGCAATGTTTGCAGTTAACATATAACTGTAAAATAGACTTGGACAATTTTTGCTAGTCGTTCTTTTTTTTCATTTTTGCATAATAGATCATAAATTGTTTAAAGAACGATTATTCTTATCTACGCCTGCGTCTGTAAAGCATATCTTCTCTTTATTTTTCATTTTGCACTTATTTCTTTGATTTGATGTCAGTGAAGACATTTCCTATTATGTGTGCTATGTTTATGCGTTTCTATGTTTTCCATCGGAAATTCTGGATCTACCTACCTCTTTTGCCAGCTGAATTACTTTTTCGTAAATATTGTATGCTCTTTCGCCTTCTGCCATCAGCACATCATCTATTCTAAGGAATAAGCGACGCCAAAACTGTTCGATATCATCGAACTTATTGAACCTTGAGATGTTAGCATCCTCCAGTGAAGTTATCTGCTGCTGCTGAAACATATAAGCATAATATTCAAGTTTCTGAACCTATCTAAATTGATCTTCAACAATTTTGTTAACTTGCTCTTTTAATTAACTAACCAATTCTGATACTAATTCATTCTTAACGTCCTCAA
>JANTOQ010410683.1:0-11848 GCA_027564595.1 Bythotiara depressa
TTATAACTATGTGGTAAAAGGGTATTTCGTACCGCAAAGGTACCGTTCTCTTGGTTTGTATTGAATAATTTAGCTATTCCACCTTCGCTCTCACATATGATGATGAACACGAAGACAAGAAAGTTTGCAGTGAAGAGGCAAGAGAAGAGAATCAAAATCATGAGGACAAGGACACTATTATTATAGAATAAATGTACATGCTTTACTTGAAGAGATCTCTTGAAAGAAAATCAATTTTAAAAAATTAGTCACGTTCTGCTCCCTTCCTTTCCCCCCTTAATTTACAGAATTTAAGAGATATTTTGATAAAATTATCATGGGAAAAATTAACGCCCTGCTAAAATCAAGGTACGAAAAATTAACGCCCTCATAAATTTGCGCAAAAATATTAACACAAATTTTGGAAATTCACGTTAATTTTGTATAATAAGGTATACATAAAATGAGCTCAACTTGCTTTATTAGTGGATAGTCCCTTTATCATGTGAAAAAAGAATATAGGGTAAGGTTTCCTCCAAAACCGCAGTTGGTGGAATTGAGTTAAAAACACAGTAGCTGTTTAAGTTGTGGGAAATAAAATGAACAATGCATAATTCTCAAATCTATTTTACAATGAAGATTCATATATACTGTTACTAACACAATGTCATTAAATTATATTGCAGTTGAAAAAAAACAGCAAACATTTTGTTTTAAAACTTAATTATCTCTTCACTTTCAGTGCAGATGTTGAGTTATATAGATCAACCCCAGCATTATTGCAAAATCAAGTTGTCCATTCCCTGTACGACATAGGGGAAGACGCAAAAGGAAAAGGAAAAGAGTCGTTGAAAAGGAAGTTTAATGGAAATGAATTTGACTCGATATCCTCAGTGAAAAAAGCTATACGAGCTAAAGATGTATTCGACACCACACAGAAAAAAGAAAATCGTGAGATAGATGTAAAGGCATTCCCTGATTCTGCTGCAGATCAGGAAGGTGATATAAAGATGGAGTACTGCAATGTTGTCAGTGAACCAATTACGGGTGAGTTTTCAACACTTCCCTTTGTTGTAGATTGTTTAATTAGTATAAACAATGTTTCACAGGACTTTAAATAACTTCAAACAATTTTCATAGGAAAATGCTAAAGATAAATCATTTATAACACACCTCTGCTCTGCTCTTGTGTTTTTCTTTCACAAAAAGCTCATCCAAATCAAAACACTCAAGTTTTGTAAAGAATTACACACTGTAGACTAAATATGACTACAGATTTTACACATAAAAGTTGTTAATCTCAGAAAATCAGGGGGTGCCATTGTGAATCTTACATATCAAAAGACAAACTGGATGACTAACATAGTGTGTATGTGAAATATTAAATATTCTCATTAAAAAAAATATATATATATCTGTTTTAGTTCAATCAAGAAATGCAAAATTGATACTGCTTCCCCGTAATAATGTAAACCCTGGTGGCAACAATAAAATTAAAAATGGAATTCCAGCAGACAGTAACAGTATTACTAGTGTTTCAGTCAGTGCTAGCAGAAGGGAAAGTGCAAATAATAACAAAAATGGTGGTGGTAGTGGTGATGGAAATGGCCGGGATAATGGCAATAGGAATAATAGAAAGGGACCATATGTAAAACAGAACAGTACGCAAGTGAGTTGTTCTTTTTAAAGATTTCAGTTACCTCATTACTATATGCTACATTCCAAAATTTTATACTTTATATTTTTTTTTCTGTGGATGAATGTTTGAGTCAGCTTAACCCATCAAACAGACAGAATTGACAACTCATTTCTGAAGAATTAACTGCCTTTATAAATTTTCTGCCCAAAGTTATACGAAGCCTTACTGTGTGTATTTACAGGTCTTGCGAGATCGATTTAATGAATTTCTGGAACGGTTCTTGCAGAAAGAATGGGATGACGAGGATAAAGTGGTAGGTTTTATACTGGTTAAAAATTTAGAAACAGGTGCTGTACAATGTAAACTTTTGCTTGACAAACAGTCTCTTCAGTTAAACCTGTAGTACTACATGTCTAGAAGCAATTATGATTGGCGAACATCCTACACAAACATTATTTGGATGTACTTAAGTGTACTTGTTGTTAAAAATATTTTTATTGTACACACACACCTATTTCTGTAGCTGTAGTTTATGGAGTATCTAAAGCCAAAATTTCAGAGTTTTCATATCAAAAGAAAGTTGAGTTCATTAAAAAATTGGATTTTGGAACAAAATGACTTGTTTTTGTGGAACAACAGAGAATCAATGTTTACCATATCTAGGGGTTGACAAATCGAATACATGCATACCTGACGTATTTCAAAAATTTTATTTTTATTTAAGCGTATGTACACTACTTTAACGATATACGTAAATGTATGCTGTTTTTTATCCCGATTAATATGTGGAAAATTGCTTCTCGCCTTCACATGTGCCATGCTCAAGAGGAAACATACATTAAAAATTACAGCTAATGCCCCATTATTAATCTTCTTTGAGGAAACTTTGCCAATATATGATAATAACAACACGCTCCTCATTTTGTAGAAATTATTTTGATATTGAAAATTGTGATTACAAAGTTAGGGAATGAGGTTGGTTTTCAATACTTAATATTGTCTGACTTGCTCTTTAATGAATATGTAAGCTTTGATACCAATACATTGTTTGGTAAGAATTAAAAAAATGGCGGCGAGCTCTTCACATGCCGTGGTTTTCTTCTGAATGTTGTCTTGTCATGTAATCTATGTGATAAAAGGTATATACATAAATATTTCTTTTTTCAGTGATTAGAGGAATGAAAACTTTGTTTTTTCTATGCTATGTAGTTTTAATTTAAAAATGCAAAAAATTCCCCTCTGCGCCCGGAAAGGAGATACTAACTTAAGATAACTTTGAATGAAATATTGCCAATTTTCGATAATCACTTTTTATGTGCTAAATCAACCCCTGTATTAGGTTAATATTTTCTTGGTATCAGGTTAGAGAAAATCATTAGTTTCCACAAGGCTATGAAAATCTTTCACGTAATGATGTTATATAATTGGCATATGTTAATAATATTTAACGTACATTGTGTATTAAATTCGAATACGGCAATGTACGAGGCCTAAAAATGATTTGTCAACTCCTGATATCTGTAACCAAAAACCAATTCCTTGAAGCAGTATAATTAGTTTTGGGCTAATGTTTGCAATTTATTATTACTTTTTGTTATTGTAGATTAATATGATTTCAAGTATAGAGCATGCATATAATGATTGCAAAAAGACACAAGACCTTGGTGATTGCCGTTCAAACTGTACTGGTGTACCATCAAAAAAATATGTTGACGAAGCTATTACAAAGATATTGAAAGAAACTGAAATGGTTCAATCACACCAAGTTTTGTTAGATGTTCTATTGCGTCATGCCACCAACTGTGACAAAAGTAACTGTGAAGTGCCATTTTGTTCTGATTTTGTGTAAGGTTCATATATTTTGGTTTTTGCTTAGACATATTGCTATACAAAATTAACTACAGTGACTCTAGCAGCTTGCTCATTCTCTTTCTCCTGGTACTACCAATTTTACTCCAATTTTCTCAAATAAAATAATTTAGCATTTTCTGAAGATCATCCAGCCTGTAAAACCTTCTCAAAAGAGAAAGTGCTTTGATTTTTCTTTGAAGTATATAATTCTTCAGCTCTATACTTTGTTGTAAAAAATGAGCTGTCTTTGAAAAAGCTATATTCTTAGTTAGAATGTAAAAGTTTTCAATAAGGATCCTGGGAGATATTGAAAGTAAAAATTTCTCAGAATGTAAACATTATTTCTCAGAAATCACTTAAATGACTCATAGTAAACAAATCATCATTATCTGCATGGTACATCACTGCAAAACAGACTTATTAAAAAAAAACATAATTGAAAATTCTGGGAAAATAAACCAAGTATTTGTAATTGAGAATGTATATTACTATATCTTTTTAAATTCAAGTATTTATGTCCATTTTGGAAAAATAATGGTCTAACTGCCACAAACAAATCCTGTTAGTTGAAGTTTTGAAACTAGTTATATTTATTAAAATAATTTTGTTTTTGTTTTTGCAAATATGGTATACAGTAATTTTCTGTTGTTCGACAAAAATACAGTCCATTTTTCTCAAAATCTAAAATATTTTGATGAAGTCCAAATTTAAAACACCCAAAATCTTCTGATGCTAACCTTCTTTCGAAAAAGTGTGCTCTTGTTAAACTGGCATATTTGACCACAAAATGTGCCCATTACTCTTCTATGTGACCCGTTACTCTTCTATGTGACCCGTTACTCTTCTATGTGCCCCTTTACTCTTCTATGCGCCCCTTTACTTTTCTATGTGACCCGTTACTCTTCTATGTGACCCTTTACTCTTCTATGTGCCCCTTTACTTTTCTATGTGACCCATTACTCTTCTATATGGCCCGTTACTCTTCTATGTGACCCTTTTCCACCTGGTTCTGGATTATTCATCGCCGTAATTATGACTTATTATACACTTAACTCTTCTTGTTTAGGGATTGTATTAAGGAACTTTTCTGGTCGAGTCAGCATCTAAAAACACCAGAAAATACATTTCATAATGAACCAGCCAAAGTGTTGTATTCGGTAAGATTTTTATGTTTTATATAAATCTAATGTTGTAACAACAGCCATATTTGTTAGAAATACTAGGCGATCCTTCTTCAAAATTGTTTCTTGGAATTTATAATGTTTTAATATACAACATTGAAAGTTAAAAATTATTGTTCTTCACACAAGGAATTCAACACAACTACAATGTGTTTTAGATTTCTACTTTACTCAATCTTTACCAACAGTTCAAATCACATTTTATCATACTTTCCTATTAAAACTACAGTAGATAATGGTCTTGTTTACTTCCTTTGATAGAGCACAGAATCTTTCACACAATATGGTGAAGAAGCTAAAGTGTTTGAAGGAATTAATTTCCACTTCAACTTTGAAAACTTCATTGCAAAGGGAGGCTTCGGTGAAGTGTATGATGCATGGATTGTGGCAGGGAATGTTGAAGCCAGAGTTGCAGTGAAAAAAGTAAGTTTTGTATTCACGTTTATATGGATTAACAAGAACACTTAAAATTATAGGTTTTGATAAAATACAGAAGCATAGTCAGGTCCTGTTCAAAGCCTAAAATGTGTCCTGGTTTCAGATGCTGACCCTGTGAGATTCCTCGAAAAATATTTAAAAGTTTTACAAATTTATGTCTTTTTGCTGCTACCAAACCCTCTCCTACAGTTCTAGAATATTCCCTGATAGTCATGTAGTAAATATTCATTTGTACAGTTTACCCTATTAAATTGGCCACACGAACCATTAGTAGCATTTTCAAGATATTTTACAGTTATATATGTTACTGTTTATTGTTTGCCAACATTACATGATGATAAAGGTTTTTATTTTGTTGTTGTTGTTTTTTACTTTCCCCGTAAAATTGCATTATCATATAGCTCAAATGAATTTATAGTTCTGTAGCATCATAGTTCAAATGAATTTATAGATCTGTAGCATCATATAGTTCAAATGAATTTATAGTTCTGTAGCATCATATAAATTTTCATAACTCCCGATTTTTGGACGGTGGAGTAATTTCAAACTCCCTCTTCTGAGTTGATAAACAAGAAAACTGCTGATGGAATAATGTGAAAGGCAAAAGGTGTGGTACCAAGGCTGCTTACAACATGATTTTTGTATATTTATAGTCAGTTACTGCGAGCTTTAAGAGTTATTTTATAATCACAAAATGGTCAGGCATCCACGCATTTTAACACCCTGCACAAATATTTGTACCTGTAAATCTGAGTTATTAAGGTTTCTACCCTGACTGCTCTATATTCAGCCATTGTTGTTTGGAAGATGTTGAAAGCATATGTTTGAAAAACCATGCTAACTTATTAGTGAGAAATTAATGTTTACAATTAGAATGCACCACACACAATAAAGAACATTGTGCAGTACAATAGTGTCTGGAAATGTTTTTTCATTGATTCATTTAAACACTCCATCACACAGTTTATAATTTACAGTAGACTGATGAAATTAACTACTTTTGCGTAGGGGTGTTCGTTCACGTAATGTTTCATCATTTTTATCACAATTCAACTTGTTGCCTATAGAATATTTATTTCCTTGTTTACTCGTAAACTTTCCTTGAAACATTTATATAGTCCATAAACATTTATATAGTCCATAAATAAGTAAGTGGGAAGAACTCTTCAGCATGCCATTGAGTAGTGAAGGTATGTATCAGAAAAATAAACAATGTGGGGATAATCTATTTGCTGATACTTTGCAAAAGTTTAAATATAAATAAAACATGACATGCACGAAAATTTAGGCTCACAGAAGGATGTTTGTGTTCCAGGTATGCATAATATTTGGAGGCCTGTTGTTGGTGCTAACACAATTTTAATGCTTGTTCACACATTTCAGGCTGTTGTAAAGAAGGATCTCGCACTCACAAAGAGGAAAATAATTGTGAAAGACATGGTTGAGGTAATTAAAAAGATTGGAAAAGGTCCAAACTTAATTACACCCGATGTTATATTATCATCAGAACGTGATGTGACATATTATATCATGGAAAAAGGAGGTAGGTGACTGGAAATTATATTTCACTTCTAATTATGAATAAAAAAATTGTTAACTTCTACAATGAGGAGCAAACTCTCACATGTTTATGTATCTTTTTAGAAATTTCACTGTCTCTATATTTAAAGAAGCTCCTAAAGGTCCATAGAGGTAATTGCGCACTAGATCGACATTATGGTCTTTGTAAATCAGGATTGCCACTGGAAACCTGTTGTCTGTATTTTCTGCAGTTGGGTCAAGCTGTAGAATATTTGCATGACTTTGGTTTAACACATGGTGACATAAAACGTTAGTAATTTTTACATTTATGTTGATTATATTAAAATTAAAAGCTCTCTGTTTTTGTGTCATTATATTAGGCATACCAAGTTGGTTTTATGTTTTGCATGCCTAATGCTCAAACACCCAAATGCATTTTATTTTCTGGAAAACCATTTTTAATTAATCACACACTGGTCTTGTCAGTTCAACAACAATGGAAACAAAATAAGAAATAAAACTCAGAGGAACCTGAAAAAGCAGTTCTACGAAGGAAAAATAAACAGCACTTAGAAGTGTAAAGTTAACCATTATGTATGTAACAACTTTATTCAAAATGGGGGGAAAGTTGCTCTATCGGAAGATCATAAAACATATGTGGTTGGTTAGTTGGACTATGATACATAAACTTGTGAAAAACTGTTAGGTTGTCTTCTGAATGATGTATTTTGTTGTAACCGCAGAGAGAATGTGAAGTCATTCACAATCTCACTAAGCAATTAAAATGTGCCTTCATAAAAAGTCACGAATTAGCCATTTTTAAGGATAAAATGAAAAACATTTTTTTGGATTATTATTCTTAATTCAGAAAATTAAAAGTTGGTCTGACCTGTATGTAGAAGAACAACTAACTATTTAATTTAGTCTCAACTAATTAGAGATTTTAATAGTAATTCTGTGTTATTTCAATTTATTCATTGAAGTGTATGCATTTATTTTTAGCTAACAACGTCATGATAATGCCAGGATTTAGGCAAGTGAAACTGATCGATTTTGACTTTGTGAAAGAACAAAATGTCAAAAATGCTTCAGGAACGCATGGTTACAGTGGTCCCGAGGTATGTTAGTTTTTAAATACAAGAAATGAAAACATATTAGCTACATTGCTGCTACTCCATTTTTTGTTTTTATTTATAAGTTACAGGTACTTATACTTGTACCACAAGTAGGCTTTTTATTAACAATAATTATTTTCATGTTTTCCATGCATAACTATTCATCATGATATAAAAAAATTTAGGTCAAAAGTGTTCTTAAATAGACATGCATAGCCCTGAATGTATATGCAAAAAGTTTCGTCAGATAAAGATTCGGCGAAACAAGTTTCGGACGGATTTTGGAAATTTCGGACAAAAAACTTTCGGACAATCTAAAATTGGTCAAAAGCCATTTCCGTCTTAATAAACAGTGAACGCAAGAGTGTTTTGATGTCATAAGCCCAAAAACACGAAATTTCAGCTCTTCCTGAGTTTTCACTTATCAGATATAGACAATGTGAAAACAGACGTTTTATTCTTTTTTCCTTTGCCATAAGCTTAAGAAAGCTGTTAGGCGTTTTCTTTTAAATATTCAAATTTCAAAAAGTTTCGGAATCGTCAAAATTTCGGCGAATAAGGTTTCGGACTACATTTTGTCCGAAACTTTGTCTCGCCGAAACTTTTTGCCTTTAATGTAAAGGCTTTTGTCCATTTTTTGATTATTTTATCATGTAGGTGACATCCTAAGAGCAATAAAAATTGTTAACTTATCATCTTTCAGGTGTACACCAGTGGGAACGTGACGAAACCATCAGATGTCTTTTCGATAGCTTCATGCTTACCAGAAATGTTGTGGGGACTTGACCTATCATTATGCAAACGAGATAATTTCCTTGAGTTCTTGATGAAACGAAGAGACGATGTGGTATGTAGATGATGTTTTATAGCACATGCGTACTTATAACATGTACATTTTCGAATGTTAAACTTTCTTAGTTTGTGAAAATTCAGCTTTACGGAGTGTTGTTGTGAATGCTTGGTTTGTGAAAATTGAGCATAGTTTTTCTTTTCCTTTTCTTCTATCAATGCAAACTTGTAGGAGTGATTCATTCTTTGCTGTTGTTATTTAGCATACATGCATGGTGGCTCTCGACGAAAGTCTTGCATATATTTATTTTCATGGGACACAGGTGAGAATGTTGTCAATTTTATATTGAAGGCACTCTATGTTTTTTGTGCACTGTTTACTCCACTAAAATAATTAGTTGTTCTGTGTATTTTTCCATTCACCACGGTATGTATAAAGCAATTGGATGAGGCGGAAATTTTTCTTGTCCTTGTAAAAAAAATTCCTAAGTACAAACCGGACCTAGCATAAGGTATTATTTGTCGGGAAAATGGTCTGTTTATCTGTTTGTTTTATATTTTATAGCGGGATCCCAATAAACGTCCAACAATCAAGGTTATTGTTGATTGCTTCAAGAGGAATAGGTACTTGAGAGACCTTTCTTGCGAAACTGTAGATGTGCCACATCTTGATAATATAGATTTAAGTGATGTCAATGACGAGGAACTTGTTAATGAAGTACCTGAACCTATTAGGAAAAAAGCTGTGACTGAGAAAGTTGTGAGGAAAAGGTGAGTATTTATATATTAAATATGTTCAATGTATATTCGTGAGTAACTTGAGTCAATTTTCTCCTTGGACAGAAGTTAATTTCCTTAGTTTTTTTATATGGTAAATCTGGCAAAACATTCTTGTGTAGAAGGCTTTCATTGTGTGGAAATCCGGTCTGATACAAGAAAATTTTATTCGTGTCAGAAAATATCCACTGATACTCTTGTACAGCTGTAATTAATATTTTTATTTAGATTTGCAGAAATAATGGATAAGCTACCGAGACAATTACCCCCTGAACTACCGGATGATACTATTTTCCCCGGATATATTGCTGTAGCGGGCCTGCTTGATAATGATGTTACTGAGGATCGTGACATAGAAGAGAGCTTGTTGGAAGATGTATCTTTAAAAGAGATATTGTTTGGTGCTGAAATGGAGGTAGAGGCGCCTGAAGGGGGTGGTTCTAGTTGAGTTGATGGATTGCTTATGACAGAGAAATGTTTATTGTTTGATTGTTTAGTTTTGAGTACGTGTTTTAATGTGTCACGAATTATACTAAAATTTTGATTTAATCACGTGGGTGTGTATTCAATATGGAGCACATATTGGGCTTTGGTGCCGATCCTTTTAATTTATAGGTCACACCGTAGTTGCTTAGCGGTTCCGTGAGAAATTTAAGGCGGATTTCCACTTTAACAGGAAGATGTTCTTTAGTAGTGTAACTTGAATTTCCTTAATATTTTTAATATATTCTTAATACTTGGTATATTCATTAGTCATTGTTTTTCTTACATTCAATTAAATCGTGTTGTCAGATTTCCCAGGTTTGTTATAAATTCCCCCTGGCGTTTCATTCAAATCAACAACTTTGGTACCTTGGATAATTGAAATAATTTAATTTTACTTCGTATGTAAATTTTGGTAGTATTGCATGTGCTTGTTATTTGTTTTGTATTTCGTCAATAAAAATATTTACAAGTTTGAATGTAAACTATTAACATAAATTACAAGCTACAAAATATATAACTTTTAAAAGTTGTAATAATCTAATGAAAATGATAACAGGGACTCCTTAAGGCAAGACATTCATTGTCTGACAAGTTCTTTTAACCTGTTAACACAACAGGAAATTCTTTAAAAGACATTCATAGTCTGACAAGTTCTGTTAACCTGTTAACACAACAGGAAATTATTTAATGAATATTGTCCCTGGAAATATTATAAATCTCTGGCAAGTTTTTAGCGATAAGACCGCCCTAGTTCGCCATATAATTATAAATGTTTCAAGAGGTCCAACCAGGAGGTATATTTATGCATTAAAGAGCTAACATTGGTACGTATGAAGAAGAAAGAAGGGAAACGAACTTTATGTAGTGATCTGTTCTTTAATGAACAAGCATGACTCCTGGTCATAGTAAATATCTAGTAGAAAACCATTTTAATCTTACTAAGAACCCACAAATTTACGCGAATACTTGATTGGGAATTTCTCTCGTTACTGCTAGATGTTTATTTTGCTTGCCTTGTGTGCGGTAGTAGGTGACGTTTAATACTTTCGTGACTTGCCTGTAGTTTGTTTCTTTCTGCCTGTTATAGCGTATGTGTATTGCGTGCAGTTAGTCTTAACAACAAAGAAGTCATTATGTCCTCTCATTCGCATTTCTCAGTGGTTTTTTTATATTGTTCAAAAAAATTAGTATCCTAAAAAGTCATCCTGCCTTCGTAAGACTGATTTGCATTCAGCGGGATTTTTCGCGCGAACGTGATAGTTATTGCTCTTCGCCGCGGGACTTGAGAAAAATAAGTTGAAAAGCATTCTACTTTTTATACTCGACTTAAGTCTATTATTCCACACGTGCAAAAAATCCCGCTTAATAGAAGTCAGATCATACTTCGTCATATCGCAGGATTATATTTTTAGCGAACCCCCAAAAAGGAAAGAGTTCCCGAGAAGTGAGTTTCTAAAACTACGAAATTGAGTGGAAGACAAATATTTACTGGATAAGTTTTTAAAATTGGCGTTTTTAGGTTTAACAAAAGTGAGAAGTAATTCGGTTTCCTGTTATTATTGATTAATATTAAGACCGATCTCGACTCAGTAAAGATTCCCGCGGACAGAAAAGTTTTCCCAATTATTAAGCATGCAAGCACGAAAGATTTTTTTCGGGCAGAAAAAAAAATGTAGTTGGAAATTTGCAACTTTTTTTCGCTTTTCTGGCGGAAAATATTTGAGTCAAGGTCGGCTTTTATTCATTGTAAAAGGTAGTATGTAGTATGGATTCCCTTGATAATAAATGTTCAAGAAAATAAGCAATTGTAGCTTTTCTTCGCTAGCCACATGTTTTACTCTACTGCACAAAGGTTAAATCTTTCAAAGAACCGGAGTACATCCGGTATTTCGAAGCCATTCGCCCCCAGCTCATTCAATAGAAATGAAATCGTGTAATATAATCAGGTTCGTCATTACTATGATCAAATAGTTGAGAATTTATTCTATCATTTCGTGACATCATTACTATGATCAAATAGTTGAGAATTTATTCTATCGTTTCGTTTCATGACATCATTACTATGATCAAAT
>JANTOQ010410905.1:0-21252 GCA_027564595.1 Bythotiara depressa
TATATATATAATTTAATATTTGACATTTTATAAGAGTTTTAACATGTTCTGAAGAAATAGAAACTGCTCTTATAACATTATCCAGCAACTAATAATTGTTTGTTTGTTTGTATTTCTTCCATTTATACAAAAGTAGTATAGTTACAAACATATCTAGTTAAGAGTATTATATGAGACTGCCAACATGATACCTTATATTTTAGGCACAAATGACCTTCTGACACTACTCTTCTCTTAATTTCTCAGGAACATTTAATGAGCCTCATGAACAAAACACTCGCCTCAATAATTGAGCCTAATAATAATAGAACTAATACAAGCATACAATGGAGTAAATAAATATATAAATTACGATGCAAATGAAATCTAAATAGTCAAACATGAAGAATGTTTTTATAAAATTTATTTGGTTCTGGTAATGTAATAGTTTATTGTAATTACAAACAAAACACAAAAAGTGAAACTGGGAAATTAAGGCTATCATTTTTTATGCTCACACTGAGGTCATCAGGTTCAACATTGTTAATTATTGCTTACAAACCTAAAGAAAATGTATATCCACAATCAAGAATTCTAAAACACCACATGGAAACGATTTGGTACATTAATGGTAGTACCACTGGATTTAATTTTCCATCAAGCATTTTAACACACTGCAAAGGTGTGATGCATAGCCTGTTCTTTGTTAGGTGAATATTATTTAATACTTTTGCAGGCAGGTAGTAAATATTTATCCCATTTTCTACATAGGTATTGAATATTTGAAACAATATTATAAATCTTAAAGATGGAAAGAATGGTTTTTATTGTTTCTGCTTTGCTATCAACTATCACACTAGTCAACAGTGCTGTCTTTCAATACCCATCATCAACATATGTACTACCATCACTATTTTTGGATGCACGGAATCCATTGTAAGTACAATCTTATTTTGAATTATAATTTCATTCATGCATATTTGTTTTTTGTGGAGCATAGCATTTATTTACTTTTTGTGGTATTCTGATAAAAAATATTGACTGTACAAAGAACCACACATTGAACCAAAAATTATTCCAATAATTTTCAATGATTTGGCAATAGAAAACATTTCTTTCTTTCTTACATTATTTTCAATGATACATTTTATTTTCACAAAGAAAAAGGAAAACATAATTAACATAACTGATTAAAACTCACTTTGCAACAATAAAGATCAACTTTGGAACAATAAAGACCAATGTTTTATTTATTAATTTATTTTTATTTATTTATTTATTAATTAGATTTGCGTGTCCTGATCCTTTGCTGAGAGTAAGATACAAAGATCAAATTCAAATCCAGTGCCCACAAAAACGTGTCAACAACTTTGTATATCCAATGCTTCTGAAAGAGAGATTATCAGAAAATCTGTGGCATGTTAAAGATGAAGAACATTATAAGTCATGTGATACAACAGGTAAGAGTACACAATAAGAACCATTATTAGAAATTACTTAAGTAGTCAGATGTGGCTGCATGCATCATGATCTAGCTTCTGATAGCTTCATTTGTCAAACAATAGAGGCAAATCTCACCAAAAGGCAGTAATTCTTTTTTAGGGTTGTATAGAGTAGAGCAAGGTGAATGAAATCAGCATGCAATTCCCAGGAGTCATTGTACAGTAAAAGCACTGACGACATTATATAAATATAAATACAATCTACTCTTTTAGGAGGAATGAAGTTGTTGACATGTAACCAATCAATCCCAGAAGATAAATGCAGTACACCCAAGTGTTTTACTCTCTATACGTTACGATTCTTCCAAGCAATATCGTATCATGATGTTGAGTTCACTCAAGGAAAGACACATTATTTTATAGGTATGTAAAGAAGATAATAAGAACTCAGAAGTAGAAATGTATTTTAAGTTTATATGAGCAATGTGACAAGCTTGTTAGAATACATAGTGCACAGTGACATTAACACTTTTTTAAAGAATTTGATTAAAACATGAAATTTACAGCATGAACACACAAAAAATAATGAAATTCAAGGCAAGGCAAAACATAATGCCACATCATACATAATACATTAACATAAAACTTGTACCAGTCTTTATGTACATCACAGAATTTGCACAAAATGTATAGAAATGCTTTATTTCTTGTTTTAGGAACAGGCTTCAGAACTCCTGAAAACCTTAACAACAGATATAATGGAAGCTGTGCCAAGACAAATGGAATAAATGAATTTAAAATCCGCTTTAAAATTTATGTTTGTACAGACTCAGAAGTAGCTAGTGGAGATTGTGAAAGATGCCCTTCAGAAGGTTGTTTCTATCAAGGTAAATATCAACATAAAACTGCTGGTTTATAAATACTGACATGTAACAGCAATAAGTTAGTTCTTACTTATACACATACTCACTGTGGAATTTGTCAATATTTACATATCACCAAACAATACTAATGCCAGTAGTGTACATTCTTGGTCACCGTCTCCTAATATCAGTGTTTTAGTATTACAATTTCCATTTTTAGATTGTATGAAAACTTGCAAGCCCTGGGTAACTGATGCAACCAAAATTTATCAAAAAGTAAATCAATGCTATTCTCCACAAAAACGAATATGCATCAATGAAATTATAAGAAACACGATTGTTGAAACACGAGATGTTAATGTAACATGTCCAGAACCTGAATGCTTATCATGGGTTAAAGAGGATGGACCATACCAAGTAGTATCTGGTCAATGTAAAGTGCATGAAATGAGAACATGCATAAACAAAATAACAAACAAAACATATACAGAAAAAAGAACTGCAAGTACTGAATGTCCCATGGTGCAATGTTCAAATTGGACAACAGATAGATCTTATGTGTCAAATGAAAGATGTGTGGCTGTTCAGTCAAGATATTGTTTTCAACCGTTGATTGATTTGACAGTAATAGAACAGAAGGAGGTTAATGAGACATGTCCTACAACACAAACAGACACGGCAGAAACTGAATCTATTACAACAGAAACAACAAAAACAACAATAACACCAAAGGCACCACAAGCAGGTAGATAATAGTGACTCATTGGATTGGTACATAAGAGGTTTTAAGCATCTGAAAGTGTTTTTTTAACGGAATATGATATCTACCTAGTTGTAGCAAAGAAATGAAGGAGCTCTTACAACTACAGGAATTCACCCTTGATTACTTGAAAATTTATTTTGGACTTTCTTGTTAGAAAGACAAGCTCAAATTTTGCCAAACAGTGTAGCACATTTAAAACACACATGTACACAGTGGAATTTGCTTACAATTTTTTCATATCCTTCAGCAGATAAAACGTTATTACACATAAGAAGCTGGAAAAACTTATACCAATTTTCCCAAGTAAATTTAAAATGTTAAAATGCTAGAATTCATTGATACTCCTATTTGCATTATGTAGTATTTCTGTATGGGAATTAGTAGTAAAAGTTATTTCATTACCTATAATCGGCATAACAATCTCCTGAAACTTATTTAGGAATATACAACAGACTCAATAGAGTACTTGTATTGTTCAATGATATATTTTAGGTGCAGTTATGAATAACGCATACGAAGACAACTCAAACATGTATAAATATATTGCGATAGGATCAGCAATTGGGAGTTTTCTTCTGGGTATAATGATTGGTGTGCTTTTATTGAAATATCACATTAAGAGAACATTTGTGATCCAGACAAGTAAAGTTAATACTAAACCTGCAGGTATGTCGTATCATATGTCATGGAGTTTGTGAATATCTTATATGTAAACATAATAAAATAAGAGTAAATAATAACTTGTCTCGTTTGTTACACAAGCAAGGATCAGTTTCAACAATAATTGTTTTAAGGATTTATTTATTGCTTCAATCAAATGTTATTCTTATCAGATATTATGTTAATCTATTAATTTTGACATTTTCATATATCAGATGATAAGAATTCAATTGTGTCTTAATTCTAAACGATTTTGTAAAGGCCACACACAAACACACAGTAAACAAACTTATTAATTTTTCTTTCAATCTTGGTTGGAATAAATGAGTAAAAAAATGAAAGAAAAAACTTACTTTCACAGTAACTTACATGGCAATGAAAATAGGTTGTCTCGCTTAATCAATATTGTTAATGATTTAAAAATAATTTTGTAGTTTTTATTATACTATGCTTTATATCTATCTCTGTGTCTCCATACTATGCTTCTGATTGGAAATATAATTTCAACAACAGACTGGCCTTTCATTGTCTATAGATCACTATTGTTATTATTATTATTATTCCAAAAGCAAAGCTAGTAGTCTATGCTTCTTTAAATGTCCACACTTACCATGCCTTAATAAGTGAGTGGTTTTTTGTGGAATATTATGCACAGTCAGTTTATTTATTTTAAACAATAAAAAAAGAATAACAAAGTTTAAAAAAATTATTATATATATATATATATTGGTGTTAATTAGTTACCAAACACTGCAATTAACAATGAAATAGTGACGCAAAACCTCTAAGGAATAATAATAGCCCACCCCACACCATTGGAACAACAGCAATTTCACTGTATTTTAAAGATAATTTAATGACCGCATACATATTAAATCTTGTTGATGACAGAAAATAATTAAGTTGTCATTAAATGACAAACAACTTCCTAACAGGACTTCTTACGTAATCAGTCAATGCAAACAGAATAAGGTGTAGGAAAATAAGTGTTCGTTAAGCAGTTACTAATGACCAACTCATTAAGGGTCAACCCAGATCTGTGATAAATGTAACTCTGTGAGTCAAGGGTTCAAATATAAGCAAATTATTACACACAATGACAATTGTGTCAACTACTGCCAAGAGACTTTCCATTAGTGAGAACAAATTTATTTGTGTTTTATTAATTTGATTTCAAGGAGAGACACTTAGAAATACAACAATTGTTACCCATACATTATGCCTTATTGTGAAACTTGAAGTGTCTCTCATTGAAATCAAATTAATAAAGCACAAATAAATCTGTTCTTACCTATGGAAAGCGTGTTGGAAGTAGTTGACACAATTGTTATTGTTTTATATTTTACTCACATTAACTCTTCTGTTGCTTAGTGTTATTGTCAATGAGGGTCCTGTGATTGAAGTATTTGTTTGTATTTAAATATCCCATATAAACTCTTGAATTTTAAAAACATTTTATGAATTGCCTGATTCCCTGTCAAGCCCTGAAATAACATAAAAAGAACTGTGGATGAAAGAAATTTCAATGATAGATAAGAATAAATTTATTCATAACACTTTCCTCCACATTGTTTTTCAAGCATTGTAATATAATTATAATGACTAGCAAATAATAATATTTAGTCCTCGTGATTAACAAAGATTAAACCTCTTTCTAGACGAAGCTGGTTATGAAAACAAAGGATTTGCTGCTACAACGAGTCCATTTCATTTTGGGGATGGAGTTGCTTACACAAAGAAACCTGGAAATAGAGATCGATCTAGTTCTTCAATGAGCTTAACACCGTACGTTACGAGGAATAGCTCATTTTATTCCGAAGATGTGCACTTCACATTTCCTATACCTTCATACGAAACCACAAAATCTAGGCCGAGGAACCTTAGTGACAAAAATAGACTATCAACTGGCTCTCAAGTAAATAGACATCCAAGTTTAATGAGGCACTCAAGTGATGTTTCACATTATGCTCCACAAAGACAGCCGAGTCAGCATTCACGTGTTACAATTGTTGAAGAGGTATAGAAAAAAAGAGGTGTGTGTGTGTATTGACTTTCTCTTTGACCAAAAAAACTATTTTTCCTTGACCAAGTTTATAAATGTTAAGATTGATTTCGATATATATCATTTTAAATAACTGAATGTATTTATAACACGAACTTCTATGAAACAAAAGTATTACAATAAATTATACACTCATATAAAAATCTGAAAGTTAATGAATATATAAAAATCTGAAAGTTAATAATGTAAACTAAATATCTACATTACATGAATTTTACAAATGTAATTTAATCTCTTGAACATTATTTTTGTTTACAGACTTTCCCTAAATTATCCTAAACATATATTACCCCCAAGTTTCCAGGTCTTTTACAAATTCTCTAGTGGTACTGGTTGAAGGTTAGAAATTAATCAATACTCTGTATATTTAGATTCTGAAGTCTTTTTAGTTGACTGCAAACTTAGAATAATTTTAAAAACTATATAGCCCTGGTGCTTATTTAGAAGTGGATGTTTACGGCTAGGACAAGACAAGCACTTGTTAAAATGTTCTCTTAGAATCTTATTTATATATAAAGGTTCTTGTTTGAATATTTTCAGTAGAAATATCATGTTAAAAGGTAAAATCATCTATTATTAAATATTGGCATATTATGTAGTGCAAAAAAATAAATTTATAATGTTTACCTCTATGTCAACAAAAAAGTTTTCTCACTGAGTTGATGGCTGTACTCAGGAGATACTAGTTCCATGCTTGTTGTTGCAATGTTTATTCTTGTTTATTTATTTATTTATTATATTTTTTGAGCAGTTTGTGTTTATGGTAATTGTGGATTTATTCAACAGTTAGCCAGTATATTATTATAATGTAAATACTCACATAAAAACATGGCAGCTCAAGATTATTTCAAAGCTCACACCTACAATCCTCGTTTTAGGGCCAATTCTTGCTTAGTCCTTTTTCCTTTCATTGTCAGAAACCACAGGAGACCTTACCAGAAACCATGGGAAACTTTGTGGGATTTCAATGCCTTTGAAAGGGTCTTATCTTTACTAACATGTGTATTCCAGAACATCAAAAATATCCATAACCAAGCAAGCAAGACACCCCTCCATGTCTAACTGTGGTGAACAACTACAGTGATTTCAGTACGAAGCAATGGAAGTTCTTAGGTCAATGGTAAACTGAAAATATATATTATAATTCTGAATACTTTCACATCACTTGTGGAATACTATTTTAGTATGTTATGACCAGAATTGTAGTAGCACACTGGTGTTTTAGTTTTGATACAATATTTAAAAAAAGTTAAATCTTGTTCATTGAACAAAAATAGCTATTAGTACAGCGGTATAAATACTATAGAATTTATATGTTATTATTAGATTTAATACATTTTTATGAGGTGCTGTTAAAATTTATTGTTGTATATACTCCTTGTAAATATTATTTAGAATAAAGAGATCAAAAGAATTTGCTGTTGATTTCTGTAAATTGATTAATGGCAAGTGGTGGGTTTAATAAATAGATAGCACTTGAGTAAAACACAATAACAGTTATTTATAAACTTACATCCCATGCTTCATGTTTACGTTAAAATGTAACAGTTGTTGAGTTATTAGTACAAGCAATTAACCCTTAAATACAGTAAATACAGTGTCCCCGGAAAGGAATCATATCATTGGTCATTTCTTTGCTGTTTTGCTTTGTTCAGGGGGTTAATTTTCGGTTTAATGTCAAATAAATCTTTTTTTAAAGCTGATAAGACACACTGGTTTCCAATGGGAAGTTTAATATAACCAGGAGGTATGTTTACGCATTAAAGGTTAAAGATAGAAGGGAGGGTGTGATTTTGTGAACAGTATCAAGGAGGACATAGAACAACAGAAGAAACAATAAAGACTTAAAAGGAAGTAGGAAGTGTTTACTTAATAACATCTGCTTTATTAGAAGCCAGCAGCCAATTAGAACATCACACAATATGCAGATGTATGTAATAACGAATTTCCAAATAACACATATATCTTAGTTTCTATATTTATTCGAAAAATACTTTTATAGGTAATAATAAAATATATATTATAATTTGAATAACAATACAGTCTACAAACACTTGCTGTTCAAAATTATTTTGGATGATGCATTGTGATTACAGTCTAGAATCATATTGTTGCAATTAAATAGACAGCTTTATAATTTGAAACGAATTATAGGAGAAAATAAACTTTTCCCCTTTCTTTTTAATTATAAACGAATTAGGGTATTATTCACACCACAGTCCTCCCACAAATCAACCATAACTATTAACTGTTTTGACCAAAATCTACTCTTATCAGTCAATATCTGGCCAATTGACCAGGTCAACAAACTTGAAATTAAGGAGAGCTTATTTATACAAAAGGAGACAACACACTTGAAATTAAGGAGGGCTTATTTATACAAAAGGAGAAACCAAGTCTCATTATGAATATTTGGTCAGCACCATCATACTTAGATTCCAATGAGAATATTAGCTACACACATTGTGTTTGCTGAATTTTTGACAGCTACATTTCCTTCTCAAACGCTGTCATTTGATTTAAGTTCATGCAAATTATTTCTGGTTTGCATTATGTCAATTTTTTCATCCCTTTTCATTATCATTTGATCAACATTTCTCTTTTAGTAGGAACAAACAAAGTAAAAAAAAACTTTTAAAAACCAATCAAGCAATACTATTTGTAGAGCAAAGAAGATACTATTTGTGGGCAAATAATTTAACAAGAGCATGATTGACATATTAATAAAATTGACCAATTTTGTTTCTTTCATCTTGGGAAAGAGAAAATTTATAGACAATAGCAGAGGAAGTTTTGAAGTTTTAGAAGCATAATTCAATTACAAACTGATATTTAGTCTTGTTTGTTTTTTAAATATTTCTGCCTGTTTCTAATGGAAGATAATTATTCTCATGCAAAACTCTCCAATATCTCCAATAAACTAACTATAATTGTGCTTTAATTGTGGAAAGAAAATTGAGCAATAATTAAAATCATTAGCAAAAGACATGGTGATATCTAACGTGGTAATTCAAGAGTTAGTAATGAGTCACAATTTAATTGGAAGTCTACTTAATAAAATGAAAATATAGCATAACCTTGTTGACAATGTGAACATGTTATAATCATGCATGTAGTCAGGTGGACATGTTATAATGATGCATGTAGTATCATTAAAAAGGAATGTCCCCATAACTAACATCAATAGTTCAGAGAACATCAACAACAGAAGGATGTTTACAGATTATCACAGTACTGGAGACATTGTTTTAAATTAAAAGTCGGCAGACTTCATAATGTAATTTTTATAGGCAGTTAAATTCCTGTTGTGAATTAAATCAAAAATCTAAAATAGATTGATTCGTAAAGTAGCTTTACTTTTACTAAAAACAACTAAATATAAAGTAAAACAGTCATGGTTACTACAAAGTATATTAAATTTCCTTCATTTTTTATGTGGATTCTTTTTTCATGAAATGAAAGCAAACCAGAAATAGTAACAGTAAATCCAGTTTGTCTTTTAATAAAAAAATATTGTAAAACAGTTTTACCAACTCTCATGATTGTGGCTTGTCAGATAACTGAGATTAAAATAAGATGCTAAAAATGAGGTAGATAGTGCATTTGTAAATGTTAACAAAGATGAGTAAAGCTACGTTGTTTATTTTATTTACTATTGCTGCAAAATAAAATAGTGCTAATGACTTCTGCTATAATATGACAGATACCGTAAATAGATTTTAATGCCTAATTTATTGCAAGATTCAATTTCCTGACATTCAGTCAATCAATTTCCGTATAGTAGAAAAATTCAGGTTTTTGAAAATGAATAACCATAAATATTTTTTTAATACTTGATTTCACACTTCTTTATAATTCTTATACATATATTTCTTTACCAATCCTCTGTATATTATATCTGTTATCTATTCTCTGTATATAATCTATTATCTATCTATTTACAGGAAGCTTAAAATGGTTTCTATTTTGATGAGCATTATCTGTTTCCTACTGACCAATATGAATGATATTGGTGTATAGATTTGAAGAAGAAAACAAACAGTAGATTTATTCAACTTGCTCTCACCAAAATATCATCTAGAAATATTTTAATAAACATTATGAATAAAAACATAAAAACTTTTTTCTCATAATAAAACTAGAAATAATCTGATGTACATTTATGTTACCAATATAATTTTACTTTTACTTTTGATAATGCATAAGTGCTACTTCCCTGCATAATGGAGGTATAGAAAACATTATGTTATATTTTGTCATAAAAATAAGGATACAAGCATTGGGCAATTTTCTTGAATTGACTATACACATACCTGTCCTATATTCATATGCTATATTATAATAAATATATTTATATGCTATATATTCATAATTATAATTAATTAGTACATTTGTCACCAGAGGAAACAATTTAATATCCTTGACAATTGCAGAACCTTTCATCAGTTTCTAAATTATATCCTTTTTAATATCATAAAAGACATGCTTTCTAAAAGACGTGCTGAAAAGGTAATTGCTGCTACAAGACTAAAGAACCTTACAAGACCAGTATAAGACCAGTATATCAATTGATATTGAGTCAGTAACCTCTGACATGACATGTTGTTGACTCTTGATTATTCATTCATTTGTCAGCATTGAATCTTTCAATATTCTTAGTTAATGCTCTTAGTGAAGATGGCTCAGAAAGATATAATTAATAACAGTAACTAAAACCGACAATGTGAAAAATAATACTTGACAATGGAGATGGTTTTGGAGCTGCTTTGGGCTGTATTTTCAATGTGAAATACAGATGTAGCAGCATGCATCTGTAATCTACCTGTTGTTCAATCTCGCCTGTGAATGATAGTTTCACATCAGAGTTGTCTCATTGAATGGAAGTTCCTACTTGACTTGCAAAGTCCCGTAGCTCATTTGGGAACATTAATTACAATCAGGACTTCGATCACAGGACCCTCATTCATAACAGTACTTTAAGTACTGCAGAGGCTATCCTAGTTAAAAATTCATGAAATAAAATTCCAAACTGCATAAATAAAAATTAGAGGGTAATAATTCCATCACAAAGAAATCTGATTATAATTATATCTGATTAAATGCACTACAAACTGATTAAATGCACTACAAACCACCTGTAATTCAAATAATTTCCTATAGATGAAACACACTCAGCTAATATTTTTAGTTAATGTTTTTAGTGGAGATGGCTTGGAAATATATAATTAATAACAGTAACTAAAACAGACAATGTGAAAAATAATACTTGACAATGGAGATGGTTTTGAAGCTACTCTATGGGCTAATTATTTGCTTTTAATGCCTTCATTGCCTGACAATTGAGCTGGATGTGTTTCAAACTTATAAAAACGTTTACGCTAAATAAAGTCATTTAACACATAGTATTATATAGAATTGTAATGTTACAGTGATTAGCAAACCATACTGTAATTAAATATATTTCAACACGTAGGTGTAGTCTAGGAAGAAATAATTAAGAAAGCTTATAATAGCAAGTTCACAGACACAGAAGAAAAACGTTGTCTTGACCTCCTTTAATTACTGCATAGTTTTGCAATTTTTTACAAGGACGTTACTCCTACACCTTCACAAACAAAAATATATCTTTCATCCACTGGTGTTAGTGTATACTTTATCTTGATGCAATAGAATGATTTAAAAATTATTAACAATGCAATGCTGTTCTGCAGAATGCAATTCATTAAGTTTAGGGAAGCCTTGCTTAAGTTAGAGCCTATTCTTTTGTTTCCTTTCAGGGTAACAAAGATAGCTTCCAAGGTCTGTCAGCTCCAGGCACATAAAAGAACAGATATTGTTCTTTTTAAAAACTTTCTTCTTTTAAATTCATACATTGTAAAATTTGTCAACACTCTGGTTAGTTAGTAAGACATTTCCTAGAGGTAATAAAGGGAATAGGTACAAAGAATTGTTAATAAAATAATTAGTTTGTTATCAACATACTTTGAACACTTGCTGCTTTTTGTGTGACACTATAGCTACAATCTTGGACAGCATGTTGAGACTTTACAAAGAATTAGTGTACTGAAAATGTTTGTTTTCAAGCTTTACCTAAATCCAGGTTAATAAATCTCAAAGAATTTTATTTTGTCCAGTAAACATTTTGAAGTCATTTTCCTATGTCACTTTGTTTAGGTCACCTCCATTCCCACTCCAATAAACTCCCTTCCCCCAATTCAATGTTGTGTGTTGGTAGCTAACATGGGTGATGATAGTGTTTCAGCTTGAGACAAAAATAACATCTCAACTTGAGTCATGTATGAAGCCTATGTAGTATTTTGCATGTAGAAAATGTATTAACCACAGAAAGTACAAATCAATTAAACATTGAAATTAAAAGCACAGGGGAAATACGTTTTACACAAAAACTTCCATTAAATTAACCAATGTCATAACTATTATATAAAAAAAATCATTTTCAGAATTTCTATGAGTGTTACTAACATTCTTTGCCCTCATCATTCTGAAAGATTGAGTGAATTAAAAACAAACAGATTATAACAAACAGTAAAGTTGGGACTGTAAATAAACTGGCTTTTGTGTTGCAGCATGAGTGTGTGGTGCATATGGTGATAATACACAATTACATTAGAGAGGTCTGATAAGCTTAATAAAAAATTAGCAAAAGCAAGGACAGCTATATTATATTCCAGCTACACATTTAAATTGCTTCAAGCTTACGATTACCTATTGAAGGTATATCACTATATTTCAACACACAACATTATCTGATATTCCACTATATTTCTATGCAATAGAATAACAAAAAAAGTTTATTAATAAAACTTTGATTAGCTGCTGCAAGAAATTGTGATGATGGGGGAAAATTAGAGCACTATTCAACTTTGATTCAGCCTCGTGGAACAGATAACTTTGCTTCAGAAAATTTCTCTTAACATGTCCAGATATCAATGTCTCAGGTAGTGTATTTTATGTTATCTGCATTTGTCTCTAATGGCAACAAATCTGTCTCCAAAAACAGAATAAAGGAAAATCTCAATCCTAGACATTTACCCGCAGATATCCCAGGAACACATAGGCGAAGGCTTGATTTCTTAGAGATGCTTAAATAACTCATGCTTCTATGCAAGACATTAATGTCTTCATGAGAGGAACTGTATCATCTTTTAAAATAAGGACATTGCATGAGGTATGATGTGTATTTCAGTGTTAACACATGGCAGATATACTTGCTATAAATAACAGTGTTAACAGGATATAAACATAATTATTATCAACAAACTAAACTTCATATGTAACTTCTAAAATATATATTTTTAATCTCAGTAGGAAATCACCACATCCATTACAAGATACACCTGTAATTCTTCATAATTCTAATTTAATTGATAGTGCATGAAACGAATGCATGACTGGTACATACCACCAGACACTAATACACTAAAGGAGGATCCAACGTTTTGATAATACCCACCAACTTACTAAAAGAACAATTCTTTAAAATAAATACACATTTAGGTACATACAGCCAAACATGGATGTCCCAACTATAAAGTATGATTCCTATGGTAAGGGAGGAGGGACTATGGAAAGTGGGATTTATATAAATATTAATTATAATTATAATTATAATTATATAATTAATGAGGCAGTCTTTACTCATAACAGGTTTGACAATCTAATAACATGTTTATGACAAGTTCACTATAGTGCTTCTTTTCCATTTTGATTCTGTCCTTAGTTGCTAGCTCCTAGAAACCACCAAGCATGACATAGCCATCTTTGAAGAGTTCCCGGTGAAGTAATGTTGATCTTTTTGCATACTGTATTGCTGTCCCTCCACTTCATGACTCCATGATGCCAAATCAATGTTTACATAAATATAAATTTGAATCTAATAGAGGAAATGAGGATATTAACATGAATGAATGAACTATCAAATTATTTATAAGTTTGTCAAATGAAATAGTAAACAGTTAGTTGTCAAACTGGCTATAATTTGCTACTTGGGGACCTGCAGGTTGTCTTTATTATGGTATCCCTGTATATGATAATAAATGTGGATCCCTGTATATAATACAATATAATGCAGTACTAATCACATGCTGTTAACATAATTGCTCCAGACTACGAGTATACTCATAGTATGTGTCCGTTCATGATAACCTGATTAAGAGAATACTTGTATCTAACAAAACATGTTTCCAGTTATTTCTCTGAATAAAAATTTCAACTTCAGATCTATCTACGAGTAAACTCGTACTCATTGGTCACACATATCATCTATATAAATATTACCCTTACAACACAGTTAAAGGAGTTTATATAATAATACATGTCTAATTTGTCGGCTTCACAGTGGGGCAGCCAAAATTAGCCTTGGACTGAATGTATTAATGTGTATTCACAACAATAGTTATTTAACAAGTGTTACACATTCCAACATTATACACTTCTGGATATTTACAGAAACACACATTATGGACTCACTCATTCCAACTAGTGTGAATAAATCTTTTTCAGAGCTAGTATGAAAGTACAATCTTAAGATCTTACATTGTTTTTAGATTATTTTCACTAGCCTCGGGTTACATCAGGCCACTGTTTTAATGACAGCAAACAGATAACTGTTTGAATAACTAATTTAAAGATTCTAAAAAGCATATATTTCATTCAACCTCAGATATCACAAACTGGTCTCAGATATCACAAACTGGTCTCAGATATCACAAACTGGTCTCAGATATCACAAACTGGTCTCAGATATCACTAACTGGTTTCAGAGAACCCTTAAAGAAGTGGTCCCGTAGATTTCAAATTTTCAAATTTCAACAAAAATGGATTCAGTACACATGAATTAGCCTAGAAAATGTATTCTGTGAAATTAAAAATCTCCTAAAATATACTCCTAAAATTAGTCACCATTTGGGTTTTATGCCATCTGAAGATGTGGTTTTGAATTGTGAACCTTAGATAATTAATGTGACGTCAATGATGACAAACCTCATTCATGAGCAGTTGATGTAAAACATGTTAGTGAAAAATTGGTGTACATTTTAGCTTTTGTAGAGTAAATTATGTATAAGTAAAAGAATGTAAATCTACAATGGTTTACCGTTCTGCTGTGGATCGCAAAAGCATTCAAACAGCAAGAAGAAAGAAGAAAAGGAAGGCATAAGCTTTTTTCCATGAGATGAAAAATAGAAGAAAATGTGATTGAATAATTTAAGAGCAAAACACCAAAAGATGACAGTATAAGAGTCTGTGATTTACACTTTACTGAGCAGTGCTTTGAAGGAGATTTGAAGGTTCTCTACGTCTTAGTATTTCTTACATCGCATTTAAAGTTCTCTGTTACTACATCAAAACATTATCTTGACCTTGTGCAGAATTAATTGGTGAAACGTTTTACTGATTATACAATTTTGTTAATTGTTTATCTTTCCTTTGTATTTTCCAAGTGATCTCCTCTTGTTTCCTACCAGCACTTTCCAGTGCAGAGCTTGACTTGGGCATATCGTCTTAAATTAATCTGTTGATGTAACACATTTATCTCATGGAGTAAAAACACGAGCAGTCTAATCTCATGTCCACGAAACTTCTTCAGAAAGTAAAATTGGTAAAATGTAATGATGGAATATATATATTGCACATCTATTGTTTGTTTTTATTTATTTTTTATTAAAATTGAAATCGAGCTAGCTAATATAGATTGTAATATGATTGGTGTGTCGGATAATAAGTTACACACATGAGTGCATGAGGTTTTTTACAGATTATATAAACTAGTTTACATAATCTTTTTATGAAAACATGTAAGGAATAAAAAAATCCCACAAAGAAGTTGTGTGATCACGTACAGTAGAAAAAAGTTTTTATGGAAGATTCACAAGTTCATAAGTAGAATTCTTAAATATAAAGGCAAATCTTTTAAAATATATATTTTTTAAGTTGACAAAAATGCAATATACCAGTAAACCTTTCCTCATCAATCGTTACAACTTCTTGACAACACAAACTGTCAATTTCTCATTCTTCATAATGACATTTCTCACATGTACACCAGATAGTTTTTCCTACCCTAAAAATATAATCTTTTCCTCCTCATTACATGTTTCACCAGAACTAACATCAGAATCGTCAGTTTCTATGACTCCTTGGGTTCAAATTGATATGGCTGCAAGCCCATGGGGAAGACAATATTTCTTCTATTTCTCATGGTTTCATAGTTAGAGGAAAGGAAGCCAAGCTTTCTTATTTCCAGGATAAAAATTCATGTTCACATTTAAAGTCACCAGAATACATGACTTATTTATCAAATTACCGCTGAATAAAGTTTATTTCAAGCCTGTTTGAAACTTCTCATTCACGTGTCTTTTAAGATTTTATGAACTGTGTCAACAATGATGTCGCAAAATTTATTTGATAGCTGCTTTTGCACAGTCCGCAGAATTAAAAGATTGCAGACTGCTAAAAACAGAAAATTACTAGAAATAAGAAAATAATTGGACTTTATCAATTTTAGGTGCTGAATCCAAATTTTTTGTTTTTAGGAATTTATTTTTTCACAGGACCACTCCTTTAAGGCCAATTTTTACTTAACAATTTTTTTATGCATGAACAGAATTTCTTTCTCAGAAAATATTACTAGCATGTGCATATTGACATATAATAGTTGCATTCAGTGACATTTTAAATTTTAAATTGTTTTTCAGTTATGTATAGACTAATATGTTTATAAATACATGCTCTCAACATGTAGATTTGAAGCAACGTAAAGAAAAGTTAAAACAAATCTGGAATATAATAACATATATAATTAACCTGTCTACATACAATAATAATTGTCCTGTTGTTAAATGCAACAAGTAGAGTATGAATGTCTTTTTAGAGTTTCTTTGAAGTTTTTTATTACGAAAACATATGTAAAACACCATTGATCTGCTACCAGTTTGTTTATGGAGAAGGCTGTACAATTATAATGGCAAGAGCATGCGATAGGTTTTGCTTTCCACTTTTCAGCTCTTTAAATGAACAAATCAAATTTCAGAAAAAAGATACACAACGAAATTCTTTCTCTGAATGGAAATTAGGGTTTGTTTTAATTGAGAGACAAAATCATAATAAATACATAATTGTATAACTGGTCTCCAATTAAAACATGAAAGGTAATATTTCCCTTTTCAACATTTCTAGAACATTTTGGTATTTATTACATTTGTTTTCTATAGTTGGGGGAATTGCTAAGTTAGAAACTTTGAAAACCAGAATATGACATACATTTTATGAAATATTTCTTACAATAATGAAAAAAAAGCCATTCTCCACTGTCACTTAATTTATTCAGGAGCTAGTATTTTACCACTATTATTTATCTTTACAAAAAGCATTGGTTTATTGGAAGGGAGATATATACTGGTAAAAAAAGCATTGGTTTATTGGAAGGGAGATATGTACTGGTAATAAAAAAATTAGTCACTTCCTAGATAAGGTCATTCAAAACTCATAAACCAAGAACAAATTCTTCAAATATATTCTAAATTTATCTTCAGTTTATCCTCAAAATCTAAAAATTATTCCTCAAATCTAAAATTCATGTCTGATATAATTATATACAGTCAACTGTAACAATATACTTATTATAATAAAATTATTTAAAAATAACAATTAAAATTCATAATTGTCATGATAAAATGGGATATAAATTACACAAAATTTAACACATGTGTAATAATAACTTTCTTTACATATCTTTATAACTTTCTTTACACATTTCTTTACATATTTATGTCTTTATCATATTTACTAGGAAAAGGCTCTGTGGAAGGGAGATTGGTTACTTTTCACATATTGTATAATGAATTTTCAATTTTCTGAGAAAAGGTTTTCCTGAAAAATATTTTTTATGGATCAACACTAACATAACCAAACAAAGCAAAGGTTTTTTCTTTAAATAATTACTCAATTGTTATTTCAAAACAAAACATTCTTCTATATCCTTCCTATTTACGGACAATTCCCTATTTATTTATTTTAAACTTAAAGTATTATATCAATGAGATGGAGATCATTTTCAAATAATACAATCAGAACCCAGAAGCTTATAAATCTCTTGAAGCATGAAACACATCTGTTTAATTTCGATCAACAGTGAGTGAGTAGCTTGATAGAATAAGTATTGTTAAAGTTAGTTGACATATTGGTTATTAAATTAAATTTGTTTGTCATGCTTGGTATGTTCTTATTGTCAATTTCACATTTTCCGATCAAAACTTATAAATTATAGAACACTGTTGAAGCATACATATATTGTTTTATGCTCAAAGAGAGTAATTCTTTAAGCTTTTAACAGAAGCATATAACATTAATATTTTCTTGAAGTTTGAAACTATCTGCAAAAATTATTATTGTATCAATCCCAGGTAACCATCATCTCACTAATAGGAAGATTTTATTTCAATTACAATTTTGTATGTATATAAAATGGATAACAAGAGTATAAACAAGACATTACTAATGTACTGTGTGTATCTTCATTTGTTTGTTAACTTGTGAAAACTACTACTACAAGATGTCAGCAGAAATGATGTTTCATGCTTTCAATGTATCCAGCAAAAGCTATTTGTTAGGACATTATTAACAGAATTTGGGTTTTCAGTTTTAATAACATCATTATCCACAATTATGTTATTACCAAATACCAATATTTTTGGTTGTATTGCATATAGCAAAATATTTTCATCTCCATCCTTATAGTATTACTTTGTTAAAAATTAATGTAAACGTAAGTCAGCATGCATTTGGTGAAATAAATTCAGCTTTTTTGGGTGAATTTGATTCAGGTGTGTTGGATATGCTCGCATCCTGTGGTGTATTTTTGGGCACATTGGCATAAACCGGTTCAAATGCCAGTTCTTCTTTAACACAATCATCAGCAGCATCAGTTGATGTGCTATAATGGTAACTTTTATTGATAATGCCACGTTTACTTTCTAAAATGAGCAAAAATACCATGAAAATAACATAATTGCAACTAAAAATAAAATTTATCACAAAATAACAGAAGCTACTGAAACAACACAGAAACTTTTGATCCTAAAGGCCAAGAAAAACATGGAAAACATGCAACTCCCAAGAATTTTAAAACAGTTAATTGATCGCTGGCTCTTTAGAGCACACCCATTGTCTCCTAACTTTTCAATTTTAATCAATCATTTTAATCAAGCCACTACTTCATATGTAAGTTGTGCAAGATAGCAGGAGTACAATGCTTGTGGGATGACACACAAAAAAATTAAATTAAAAATTAAATGTATGATTTTTAGAAATATATATTACAGTTACCGTGAAGCCTGGAAACTAGGTAAGATAAGATATTAAAGCATTGTCATCCAAATATAATTATTGGCCACACTTTTCGTGACGTCATGACATTAACTCTCTTCTGCAGAGGTTTCCTCAAGAAATGTACCTTACAGTTTCAGTGAAGCCTGGAAACTTGGTAAGATAAGTAGTTATAGTATTGTCATCAAAATGTAATTATAAATCATGCCATTTTGGTGACATCATGTTCACTCTCCTTCACAGAGGTTTTTTTCACAAAATGTACCATACAGTTTTCATGAATGTTGAAAACTTGGTCAGATAAAAGACATGAAGGAAAATTGTCATATCAAAATGACGTAGTTACTGACATGCCCTTCTTGATGTTATAAATTCACTCTCCCCACAAAGGCTTTTTCTCATATGTGCCTCTACTGTTGCTCTTAAGCCTCGATACTTGACAAGACCATGCTTAGTAGGTGATGTTATGACATTTTCTCTCCTCCACAGAGGTTTTTTAGACGTTTAGTGTGCAATATGTTATGAAATTTAAAATTAAAACTATTTAAAAAAATTCAACAGTGTGTCTATCTGTAACTTTTCGAAGAGAGGAGAGACCCATTACACTTTTCTTCTTCACTACTTAGATATACTGGATGGTGCATGTAGAAGACTGCATTGTGGGGCATATCTATTTTCCAAGCATGGAACCCAGGATCTGTCCCCCCTTTTATAATATTTTACTTTTAGTCATTTTAGCACCCACCCACTCATAAGGTAGTACTGAAATAGCAAGATAATAAAGCGGCCATCAATTGTTGTTTCTCCTTCAAAAGAAATCAATGAAAATTTTTTAAATATGACTACAGTTTCCTCAAAAATTAATTTTCTCCCTTGCTTGATCACCCATATACCTTATGATAAACTTTGAGACCCAGTAGAAACTACTCACTTTTCGTTACCAATTTCATACCTGTTTGAAATTTATTATAGTTTCCTTAAAAATTAATTTTTATACTTTTTATTCAAAATAAATATTACTTAATACCTTAGCTTTTATGGGGTACAGAAGAAAAAAAATCAAAACATTTTGTGATGAATGTATACAGTATCCTTAAAAGAGAAGTGTACAACCATAACTTCTATACAAAATAAAACACTTCACTTTTATTAAGATATCGCTGTTTAAAGTTTTTCCTCAAACATTTATTTGTTCGATTGAAACTCAAGTTTATAATTGGCATACCGTATTTTTCATGTTTGAAACATAATCTTATGTTTCAGATGAAATAATGTTGCCAGATTTGTGAACCTGAGCATGGATTTTATCAATAAGACAACTGTTTCAACTATAATGTGCTCTTTGTTTGGTGTACAAGATTGTTTCTAAATATCAGGGTAGTCATCTTTCAGATAAACAGCAGATATGTTCTGCTAATAGCAGCTTCTTGTTACATATATATCCTCTACATAAATCTAGTGAGCCATCAGAGCCATCGGGACAGATCCAGGAATTTTGAAAACTTAGGATACGTTCACATGGCCCAGGGTGAGATTTCGCTCCAGGGCGAATCTCACCCTGGGGCGAGAAAGTTTTGGTTCACATGACTCACTGGCCCCAGGCGAAATTTAAAAAATCTCACCCTGGGGCGAAATGAAATCATGCTGAATTATTCCTCAAATTAATACAGAATAGCGTTATATCAAGGATATATCAACATGGCGGGGAAAAAACTTGGCTTTTCTAATGTTAGTTGTTAGTACTGTTTTTAATTATCACAGCATTTGTTTTACAATTATATGGAATATGTGTTGTACAATTAATCAGGCAGCAACAACAAACAAATACAGCTCTGAGTGAAGCAATTGTAAACCGAAATAAAGCTTGTTCAATATCGCCGTTGAAAACCAATCAATTGTTTAAACATAGGCGGTTTAAATAAGTACTTACAATGTTTTTTTATTCCCTGAAACCCAAATTAAATTTTGTCTCTTCAACTCACATACACAAAAGACACATACCAGAAGCAGTCAGTAGAACTGTTCTAAGAAAATAGGTGTTCTTAACTGCCAAGTGAAGAGAAAAAATGAGATTTCCTTAAAACACCTCTTTTTCCCAGGAAACGCTCCTGTTTCTCTTAGAACACCTCTTCTTCCCAG
>JANTOQ010411017.1:0-11846 GCA_027564595.1 Bythotiara depressa
GATGGATTCGCGACCTCAAAAATATGAGAATCCAAATAGATTCGCGTCACTGAAGGTAGGATTTGACAGCCTGACAACAGACTTGATACATGTAAAAAGGATAATTTATTATATATAAATATACAGGACTAAAGCAAAACAGTATAAAAGGTTGTAAATATATTGTGGTATTATAAATATATTGTGGTATTATAAATATATTTTGGTATTATAAATATATTATTTTGGTATTATAAATATATTGTGGTATTATAGTATATATTGCACAAACCTTGTTAGGGAGAGCATCAAATACAGAGACAGATAGTAACAGCTGGTTGATGTTCAAAAGCTTGCTGGTTAGAGCCTAAAAATGATACAATAACAAATGTATAAAAAAATGTAAAAAGGTGATATAATAATGACTCAATAGACCTAATCAATAGACTAACAAAACGCAAAACCAAGTAGTTTTAGACAAGTAACACCAGGGATTATTATTAGCAGAAGTAACAGCATATTTATGTTCTGTTTTAACATCTTTAATGTAATATCTTGACAAGCCTTGACATAACTTAGAAAAATACATGTGGAGGAGAACATTTTCATTAACACATGCAACAAAAAACCTTCAAAACATTCTCTTCCACAGAGATGATCAAAAATTATTCCAAGCCTTTGTTTACAGCATAAAACAAGATTCTATCACCATTTTGAAAACTATTAAATCGGGCTCTATTTGTTTTTTCAGTTGACAATAATGATAAAGCAAACAATAAAAGATTATTAATATGTGCAGCCCATGAAATTAGCAAAACTGACAAATCATGATAATTAGAATATATATAATATATATATATAAAAGACAGAGCAACATTACTGTTTTCATTTTCTATCAATACTTTGTGAAAAAGAGAACCAAGATTTCAAAATAAATATTCAGCTTGGCAACCTTAGCTAATTTCCTTAGAAATTACATATTTAAACATTACTTTTCCAGGAGATAGTTATTAATAATAATAGATTTTAATATTAATAATTGTTTATGTTAAACAAACATAATTGATCAAATTGTTTATTTTTTAGTCATTTTGGTTTTATATTCTAAAGAAATTTAATTGAGAAACAAATTACTGATGCGGAATATAATTTTAATTCTTTGACATTTAAAGGGGAATTAACATGACAGGTTTCAAAGGGAATATTCTCAATTCTTTAAATTAACATGACAGGTTTCAAAGGGAATATTCTCAATTCTTTAGAAACCCCTTCTAATATGCTGATTAATGTTAAGCAGTTCAATAGTATAAATATTTAAATTTTTTGTTTCACTGGGCAAGAAGTGTAAAGTTTGGGTAAACAAGATTAGGCGGTGATTTTGTTACAGGTACACTTCCCAAAAATATGATAAGAAACTAAAATAATAACAATAACTAATAAATTTCTACAGTGACTGAAGGAAAAACATCATGCACTTTACGGCCCAATTTTAGAGATGGATAGCTAATTCCAGGTCTACTGCATTTTCAACAAGTTGAGAATGCTTCATTGAAATGTCATAATTGTTTCCAGGAACTGGGGTAAAAGAAAAAGAAGATAATTTCAAATTTTCTGTAATTCTTGTTGTATCTATTCTATTTGACATTAAGATATATTTGATTACTCTTGATCCGCTGGTCATCAAATAAACAACATCAATCAGAATTCTTATAATTCAGAATTTGGTGATTACTAATGTGAATTTCATGGGCTTTTTATGGCCTGTGTTAGTTACCAAAATACTATAGACAATATAAGATATTACCACTAAAGCAAGGAAGTTCTTAATAAAGACAATTTGAAAATAATCTATAAGAATGTTTGTCAATAACATTTTAGAATTTACTGGTAAGATACACAGTCAATATATATATAAACAAGAAATAAACAATAAGTTTTGATTTCTTATTAAAAACATACCTGCTGCTGTCTTTTATTGAATGCAAATTCTTCATGCAGTTGCTCAACCTTTAATGCAGGACAAGGGAATCCTCTTTTATAAATGTAAACATCACGAATCTTGCTGCTGTTTTCCATGATCAGACCTAATATGTTAAACAGTTTATACAACAGGAGAAAAATACAATATCATGTGTTTTTATAGTAAGGGGACATTCTTGATCTTTTTTGGATTAGACTATCGATGGCAGTGCCCTATTTTATGATGCTAAAATGTTCCAATATGCATTAGCTTTTATCTGTAACAGTAATAATCACAAACATGTAGTAAAACAAGAGATTCTGTAGTTCTATTAAAACATAACAAATACAGGGAAAATACAATAACATTAAGTTTCGAGCTGGGTTCACTTACAGATTAAAAACAGCTGCCTCTTTTTCTTTCTTGTTTATGTTTCATATAAATTAAATTTTTCTGTATCCTTTTAAATTAGTTAATGTTATTCTTGCATGACACTTGCTGAATATACATATTTTAGAAGCTATCATTGGAAATTGTTCCCTAGATATCACTTATAAATGATAGCAATGGGGGATAAGAATGAAATCACATAAAAATACTTCTCCATATCTTTTACATAACAACAACAAAAAATATTGGAATAATATTACCTGAGTGCTTGTCAATCAACCAGATGTTACTTCCCTCAATTTCAAACACACTTTTAGATTGATTCAGTAATTGCTTGAATGTCATTTCCTGTGAAAGATATAAACATCAAGAAATTGACAATGATATTTGGAAATGTTACCAAAATAACAGCAGAAACAATGCTGATATTGAAATGCAAATATAGAAATGTATGTAAAATGTAAACACAAAGAATATGACATGATAGAGGGATAGAGGCTGTCTCCTTAATTTTAAGGCATATAGTTACTCTTGTTTCCAGGACGGGTCATGATCAAAGTCCTATATTTAAAGCTCCTATTTGAACTACTGAATCCTGCTCATCTTTGACAACTCCTATGTGACCTATAAATTAACAGAGATGTAAGCCTCTGAATATTGTGCAGTAAAAGATTTGAACTTTGAATCCTTGACTACTAAAATGAAAAATTGATTCTTTTTTATGGTTTTAGAGGTCAGAAGTGCCCTTTATTAGACAAATCGAACCCAGATCTTTTGCTAAATTATGCCCTGCTGTTTATGAAATGATAATGGCATCATAATATTGCTAATACCCTCCACCTAGTCAACAAAACATACCTCAATTACACTAAATCTCTCTTTTGTTGTATAAGATACAGTGAGTTCCTAAATGAAAATATTAAGAATCAGATTAAAAAAATTCAAATTAGGTAAAAAACACAGGAAGAAAAAATATGAAACTATTTATTATTGTGTAACAAATCTGATAAATAAATGACTTGTATTTCTTGAATATAAATATTGAACATAAAAGATATGGTCAGTAGAATAAGACTCTAAAGTTTTGTAGACATATTCCACCCAGCAAAAGCAGTTTCCACTGGTATAAATGTGGATAGAATTTGTCTCCAAATTTCTACAGATTTTCTGAAACTCTTATAATTTGTCAGAAAAAACAACAATTAGCAACAAAAATGTATATGGCAATTCTTTTACTACTGAAGGAATTAGTTTCAATTATCACAACAATCAATGTTTGTGAAAATGACTTGACTTACTTTTGTACATGCCACATTGGCAGTTACCATCAATGTGTACTAAATATAAAAACACAAAACGCTGTTGGTTAAACCTGTTTCATAAACTTCAGTAACCACACTAGGTAATCTTTAAAAATTTCAATTCATTAATTCTATACACGTTTTGAAGATGTTTATGTATGCTATTTCGATGCACTTTTTGCGAACTAATTCTGTAGAGAAATTATTATTAGTGCACAAAATAAAATAAAGATAAATCACTGATAACCAAATAATGCTGAAAATAGTCTACAAAACACAGTCCACAGTGCACATAACATAGTGCCCAAAAGTGTACAGAAAATAGATTCAAAAAAATAACAGCATATATATAATGAACACAAAGTGTGGTGATGGCATTACAAAAAGGCACAAAAACTGTTTGATAAATTTCATAAATTCCAAGAGCTATGCTTATAAATTAAACCCTTCATTAATTAATTAACCAATGTGGGATCAATATTGTAAACTATCCAGAATAAATAAATAAATGAATAAGAAATAATAATAATCAGGTATATGGAAACAGTTAAGAAGGAAAATAAGGCTACAATTTCAAAAAACAGAATTGACATCAAGTAAAGATTGGAGGTGATGATGGCCTGTTTATGGATGTTATAATGCATATGTAGAAAAAGAAAAATCCATATTGATATTGACAAGTCATAGTATTAAACATAACTAAACACTGGAGCCTATAAGCTTTGAACAGGACATGAATGAACCGTTACAGACTAACAAAAAATGCTCTATTGTGTCTTCTTAACAGTAAATATTAGCTTGCCTGTAACATGCTAAAACTGTGCAATCAAGATTTTCTGCATTTTTTATTTCAATGCAACAGCACAATTTGTTTATTCTAATAAATTACTTAGTCCAATTATTGTTTAGCAGCTGCCAGTGGATGTAGTACATTGAATATTTGTATTGTTTGTAATCTGTGTTATTTACTTATTCAAATAATTTTAAACAATTGGTATCTTGTGAGAATTATGAATGCTTTAATGCATAGTATCCCAGAAAAGAATCAAATTATTGGTCATTTCTTTGCTATTTAGCTTTTTCCAGGGGGTTAATTATTGGAAATGTAATGTAAAATAAATTTGGTAAAAGCTGATAAGACCCCCTGGTTCCATTGCGAAGTTTAATATAACCAGGAGGTATGCTTTTGTATTAAAGGGTTAAGACGAGTAAGGCTGAAAAATACTCAGAGAATCAAAAATTATTATTATTTGGGAGCATGGCAGTAAGTGAGACAACATATGAGATGGAAAATTTGTAACACCAAAATATATGATAAAATAAGGGGTGTATTATGTCTGTGTATGTTTTGGAGTATTGTGTATTGAAAAATTTATATGAATATCATTAAACATCACCACCACCACCACCACCAACAACAATAACAACAACAACAACCATAGTGTGTATAGTAAAGGAAAGAACTTATCAGGAGAAAACATCTCATTTATTTCAGGATTCATTGCAGTTAAAATAAAACCAGTGAATTGATTAGTACATTTCTTTAACAGTAAATTAGAAAGACTTGGAAATATAATTTGCAGGACAGGTTTATAAAGTTAATAATAAGAAAGAAGTGGATTATAGATCGAAATAATGACTGTTGGCCTAGAGATCTCACCTACATCAGGAGCTGCTGTGACCCCCCCCCCCCCGTTTCTGGTGACTAAAGGTACCTATAGTCTGTAGCCCAACAGGGACAGCTGTGGGAAATTGGGATAATCCACTTCTTTTTGGAGATTGTGATAGGCAATAAGATTTATACTTACTTTTGTGAAAGTATTGTGTTTCGTCTTTACTGTTTACAGAACTTTGTTGTTGTGCAATTGTGTCTCTGGGGATTGTCTTGGCAACGAAAAATTCGAATATCGTGTCGTGAGTTCATTTTACAGAGTAATGTCTGCATCAAAACTGTGTATTGTCATTCAATTGTCATCATTTATTTTAGTGTTAAATTCGGTTAATGTTTTTGGTGGGGAATAGGACTAAGTGGTAAGATAGCCATGTATTTTACATTTGAGAGGGCATAAACAGGATATGTACTACAGCAATATGGCGCGAAGAAAAAAGTGGTCGTATATTAGTGTAATGAGTGCGTAGTCGAACGTTAATGTTATTGTCAATAGATATATAGATGTATAGATAAATGAATAATAATAATAATCATAATAATAAATAATATAATAACAAAATAAAATAATAATAATAATAATAAAAAAGTAATAAATAAAATAAAATAGAAAATGCTGATAATGTACTTACCAAGTGTGTTATTGTCACCTGGTCATAGTAGCGTTAGTAAAAAAAAAATTTTTTAAATAAATAATAATAAATAAATAAAATAATAAAAATAAATAAATAAAATAAATCAGTTTTGTATTGTATTTCGTATGCTCTGCACTGTTTACTTAGGAACCTTAGCTAGGGAATTGTCAAGCTCAGTGTGTCATGTGGCCTAGGACAATTTCTATCGTATCTGTTGTTCCATTTCATCAAGTGTGTCAGAGTCATTGTTATGTGTGGTCATGGTATTATCGAGTATCATTATTATGTCAGAGTAATTGTAATCATTGTGTCAGAGTCATTGTATCGTATCACATCGAGTCATTGTAATCATTATAATCACTATTATTTTATTGTTTGTATGTTAGAGTCATTGTTTCGTAATGTCACGTGTATGGCTTGTCATTGTATCGAGTATCGTTATGTCACTAGAATTGCTCGCGTCATGTTTTGCTTGTCACTCTTGTGTCTAATCAAGTAGGTCAGAATCATTGATTAGCTATAGTATGTTGTCATGTGGTATCATGTCGAGTGATTGTTGTCATTGGTATGTTGGACTATTGTGTCGTGGTGTATCATGTCTTTTATGGCTTGTCGTTTCGTTTCATGTCTAGTAAGGATGCATTAAAGAGTTAAGTAAGACAAGTAAGGCAAAAAAAGACTCAGAGGATAAACAGTAATATATTTGAGAGTTTTTGTAAACACTTTGGCTATAAGCTGAAAGGAAGTAGGTCATAGAAAGATACCAGGTAAATAAAAATTGAAGATTTACCATAAATTCTCCAAATTTAGATCATGGTTTATCTCTTGACTTTACCTAAATTATATTATCACTTTGTTTGCATGTATTATCACAACAAAACACAAAAGAAAAAAA
This sequence comes from Bythotiara depressa, assembly GCA_027564595.1. NCBI lineage: Eukaryota > Metazoa > Cnidaria > Hydrozoa > Anthoathecata > Bythotiaridae > Bythotiara > Bythotiara depressa. The sequence continues at coordinate 6,830 of JANTOQ010411017.1, forward strand.
ACAACAGAAAACTTATTAAACATACATCAACGTGTTCTCTTCTTAAACTTTGCTTCATATGTGTAAAGTAGATGTCAGGGGCACTAGGCACAATCTAAAAACAATAAGATGCATAATTAATTAGTTCTTTCAAATTAATTAGAGCTTCTTCTAGTTTCTTCAAAATATACAGATTTATTTTTTTATGCCATTGCACAGGTAAAAATATATTCTGGTGCCAATCAGAACCATGTTTAAAAGTTTGTGCAATGTTTTTTTTCATCTGTTGCAATTTTCGTATCAGTAGTGTGATTACTCCTTAACTTGATGATAGTACATTGTTTGTCCGTAAATTATTCCCCATTGAAATGTGTTTGGAAATAAATAAATAGATAAATAAATATATGCAATAAACAGGTATATACTACAAAAATTATCATAATCATACCTGCCAGAGTAAAGGCATGATGGCAGCAATCTTTTCTTGGAAACCAATTCTATTTGTTCGGTCATAGAATGCTACAACACCAATCTTAAACAATAAAATATATAAGTTACATTAAAAGGAATGACATTATGTACCTTTAAATACTTTCACTTACTGAAACTGGCGTCTCCCCATGCTCTGAGTTTCTATTGATCATTATTGATTATTCATATCATTTTAAATAAATAATCAGAAAATTTGTTGGTGTACAGTGTACATGCAATCAGAAAGAAACTTGGTGTAACATAACACTATTAGCTAACAAACCATGTTGGTCATATTAAACAAAATGTTAAAAAAGTAATGCAATTTCTTTTTAAATAAATACTTACCAAGTTATTAAAGAGTTGCTGGGCAGCATGTGGTGGAAGTTTAGGTATATGAATCAACAGCTTTCTCAGTAACAATATCAGCTCCTCCTATAGAAATAGATTTGACACATTCTTAACAATAGCAACAAGAAACCTTATGAGCTGATGATTGATGGCTTCACGCTCATAAACGGCTGATGATTGATGGCTTCACGCTCATAAACTGAGAAACCCTATGAGCTGATGATTGATGGCTGCATGCTCATAAACTGAGGTAATTAAAACAATGGTTAAAAAATGTATCTGGATTTAGGAAATGCTTTGGATGGAAAGTAGATTTGCTTTAAAATGGCAGACTCAGAAAACTATAAAATAATAAAAAATTACTTTAGCAAAGAAATTGGTGTTAGTCACAGTCTTTATAATTATCCCCTTTATAAAACAATAGCAGAGTTTTCTTCTCAGCAGAGACCATTATGAGAGGAACAAGTTTCATTTTTTTGTTCAGAACATACTCCATGTAGGAAAGTGAGATGGACAGACTGACTTACTTATGACAATTACACATGCTCCTATTGTCTCACAAATTATTTTTCAATAAATGGAATATGATATACACATAACAAAATCAAGGAATTGCTTTAAAAAACCCAGCTGGTTTGAAAGATTGAAAGATCGCACTGTGAGCCATCGATCAAATAATTTCAGCAAGATGTTATTACAGGATAGGATTAATAGAAAATGATATTTCATTCAACTCAGCGTAATACTGCATCTAATAAGATTATTAGGTCAAAAAGTTTGACTCAGTGAGCAAATTGCTGTATGGTAGGAGTATTAGATTATATAACATGTGACTTATCCACCATTATTAATACACAATATTATAAGATTATAAAGTTTGGATCAGCAAGCATATTATCACAGGATGAAATGAAAGAAACAATATTGACCAGTTACAAAGATTTCTGAGCATTACAAATTTTCCATCAGAAGTAAACAATCTAATCCTATATTTTATAGTATCATAAGTATTTTCATGTATATTTTCATGATTCTAAGGCCAGCAGTGCATATTCTAGCCCCTATTTGGACGTGATAGTAGCACGCAATGCCCTTTTTGAAGATGTTAAAAAGTTACTCTCAGCTTGGGGGTCTGAATGGAAAATGTGCCCTTTTTAAGATTTTAGAGGTCAAAAGTGCCCTTTTTTTCATGCAAATTGACCTCATGCCCTTTCATGCTAGAATGTACACAGGCCAGTATTATTGTCAAAATCATTATTTCTTGATTTTGTTTATTTCTACCTGTTTTCAGATCTATTCTTTACATGAATTTATAAACAACATTAAGAGATGTCAACAGACCCTTAACACAATATAAAAATGTAGTCAGTAGGCAGATTTGAACAGAAAAATATGCTTCATCTTCTTTCTTTCTAAAGGAATAAACAAACCTGTTTGCTGATCCTTGTAATCTTCTCAAAGAATCTTCTGAAAAATGTTTCTGGATCATCCACCAGACATCTCCATATAATGTGAGTTGTCAGTCCACTTACTGAAAATGAATGCATAACATATATTTCAAATAAAGCAAGAAATTTTCCTGTGGAGGTGTGAAGTAATTAAATTTCGATACTCTTTATACGTATATAACAAGATTTCTTCAACAATCTCATTACCCGATAATGAGAGATGTATTTCTCGAAAAGTAGCCCAACATTTAAATCATTCAGGTCCATGACATGATAAACATATCATATTATTATGTGACCTTCCATGACATTTCAGCAGAAATCCTCTCTTTTGAAATGTTTCATAGAACAATAGGTAATGTTTCATAAAACAATAGGAAACATGTCATGTTAAATTATGAAATGTTTCAAATTTAAAGACGAAATGTTTCAATCAAAACAATAGAAAAATTGCTTGAAACTGCTTCCTTAATTTGAAATGTTTCAAAACCATTACAAAATAGAGTTGAATACAAAATGAAATGTTTCATAAAATCCAAAATGAAACATTTCAAAACAAGGTGCAAATTTTTATGAAATGTTTCAATTTAAACTAGAGAGCACATCCTTTTTTATGAGAAACTGTGGGGAGAGAACAACAAAAATGGAAGTTAAAAATAGCTCCCAGTGTATTTTGTTTAGCTAGAAATGAAGGTGTAAGAGGGGCTAAAAATTCCTTTCTGCTGCCTTTTGGTGGGTTTAAAACAGCAAAAACAAAAGTTAAAAACAGCTCACAGCATATTTTTTTTTAGCGAGAAACGGGAGTGAGAGGTTAAAAAATCCTTTCTACTACCTTTTGGTGGGTCGAAAAAACAGCTAAAAAACCAGCTCACAGTGTATTTTTTTAACAGGAAAGAGAGAATGAATGAACATCTCAAATAACCTCTGACTGTAAAACTTTGCTTTGCTTCTAAAATCTACCAATAAACTTGTTCCTCAAAAACATTTATTTCCTTTGTTTATTAATAATAAAATTTATGCAAAAAAACAACAACTATAAAATCCATAGCTCATTCATTTTAGTACACTATAAAATCTCCAGCTGTCGTTGTGCTGAAATACCTGCCAGTTAATTATAAATCTGTTAGAAAAGAAGCTTTACCCAACCTCCTGAATGATGAAAGAACAATAATATGTGTCACATGTATCATATTACACATAGGAATGCTTGCTACATTATTGATTTTCTGACAATAGAGAAAACTATGACCTTGTCTGGCTAAGAAGAAGAAAAACAGAAATTAATAACCAGAAGTTAATGATTTTAACAACTTTGTTCCCAGACTGTTTTGTGTTAATTACTACAAAACTTCACTGTAATAAGAGTATTTTTCAAAGTTTTAACATTGCTACCTATTTTCTCCTAGTTTAGAAAAGGAGCCACGAGTGAGATTTTATGGCCTTAACTACGATTTCCTAGCATAATAAAGATATCAAGGGTGATTTTTTAGGACAGCAACTGTGATTTCCTAGCTTAGAAAAGCAATCATGAGTGACTTTTTACAGTCATTACTACGGTTTCCTAGCTTAAAAAAGCTATTACAAGGGGCTTTTTGCTACTGTGATTTCCTAGCTTAAAAAACTGTCACCAGTGAGATTTTAAGGCAAGTACTGTGATTGTATAGCTTAGAAAACCTATCACAAGTGAGATTTTACGGCCATTGTTGTTATTTCCTAGATTTAAAAAATTATCGTTAATTGAGAATATTAAAACCATGAAACTTAGTAATTAATTAATTCTTTAAAGATCTTTCAAATTTCAACCCTTACGATGATTTTTTATAAACTAATGGCTGATAGCAAGGAATTTCACTGTAATAAATGTAAACAAGATTGAAACATTTTTAAATAATTCAAACATTTAAAAAAAGGTTGAAATGTTTCAAATAAGTTTAAAACATTTCAAAATAATAATGAAAGGTTTTAAAAAACATATGAAACATTTCATAAGCATTACAAAAAAAATCTCACAAAATAATAGAAAAAACAGTGAAAAGTTTCAGAAAGAAAATTTTTTGATTTGAAACGTTTATAGCATTTCTGAAACGTTTCAAGGGTTTCCTGCTAAAGTCACATAGAAGGTCATATATGTCATAATTGTGTTTTAACAACCAAAATACTTGAAAACATCATCGCTACAAATGTCCATTGTAATACTCTTCTCAACAAATATGATCACATCATTGGGGAATAATTATCATCGACTAATTTTTTGCCACGGGTATAACAAGTAACTTTATTTGTTTTTTTGCCACAGGTATAACAAGTAACTTTATTTATTTGTATATTTTTTTGTGTTTTGGAACGGAGGCTCTTCTCCACGTTAAACGTCTAATAAAATGATATGAATTAGAAATGAAAATGATTACTTATTCCGTCCGACTTTCCGATTTTCTAGCCTTAGAAAAGGATCACGAGGATAACAAGTTTTTGAGAAAAAAATATACAAAATAAATAAATAAATTTTATCAAGCTTTTTTCATTGGTTATGCTAAACTAAACACCATAACCAAATAGCTAAAAACAATATCTTCACAAAGATACGCGGGTCAATATGTTTTGTGCGCACTAGAAGTAATAATAATAATAATAATAATAATAGACATTTAGAGTGGCTAGGTCCAGAAAAATTCACAAGACATATAGTCAGGTAATTATTTCCACTGGGGGCCACTATAAAACAAAAATAAAATAAAAGATAAACCTAATGACTTCATTGTAGAAACAGA
>JANTOQ010411128.1:0-11845 GCA_027564595.1 Bythotiara depressa
TGCGATTTACTTGCCCGCTATGATTAATTCTTTTGTAAAAAGCAAGATTTAACTTGGACTTACGAAAAATATTAACGGTGATAATAATAACAAAGAATATGTTAGACTGGGTTTTTCTAATGAAACTGTTTCAAGCCAAAATAATGAAGTCCTTGAGTGAACCCAGTTGCAGTAATTAATTCCCACCATAACACAAAAGGGGCATTGCCAACAAGTGTTGATGACATCGATGGACTAGCTCCAATATTCTCTTAGTATAAAGCAGCCCGTGTAATGTCAATTTGTGAACAGAGAAAGGGATTTGAAATGGTTCTATGAGATATATGAAGCAGATTATTTAAAACATGGAGACTATTAATTTAATAAGTCATGAATACCAACAAAGGGCAATGCAATTTCCCTATGGAATATTATGTTGTCACAGCATTATCTATAGATGAAAAACACCTGTAGCAGTAGCAGACATTGATAAATGCATGTCTAAACATTCTGCTACCGCTTTGTTAACATCAGCAGTGCCTGGATTAATCTTTTCCAGTTTTTGATCGTTGTTACCATCGTGACTTTGATTATGCCTTGAATATTGTTTTAACATGAAATGATTCACGAACAAGACAACCTAGCTGATCAGCAACTGTTCAGCACGGAATCCCGAAAATCTAATCTAATTTTGTTTTACAGAAAAGAGAAGATTGGAACTGCGAAGTAAGAAAATTGGTAGAAAACATATGAAACTTTGAATTTGTGAGAGAGAATGGGAATTCGTTTCACATTCAGGAGACTCCCGCGTTTTTCGAGAGACTTGGCAGGTCTGGGAGACAAGTGTGATGCCAAGAATGAATATGTTGCATTACTTTCTTAGCCTTGGGCGTAGTTCTTTTGTTAGATAGATTCTGAGTTTAGCTATGAGATGTCATTTTACTAATGTTTGTTTTCCTTCTGTGATCGAACTTCGCCCCTGTTTAATAGTAGTATCAAATACTTTGAACAATGATGTTCTCAAACATGTCTCAAAAAAGCTATGTACATTTTACTAAAAAGCTATGTACATTTTACTGATTCTGTTTAAATCAAGCTCACTCTACTCCAAGGTACTCGATGATAAGGTTAAATTAAACCTTCTACGAGCTCCCTGCTAATTAGGTAATTATGCGTTATTATTTGTCTCTCTGAAGCAAATAAGATATTCAATGTATCTTAATCTCATTATATACGAGATTGCATAAACGATATTTGTAAAACGACCTTGTAAATTTTTATACGTGTATAACCTTTTAGCGAAATATGCATCACATCACATCACATGTCAGATATCTGAATGTTTTGTTTTGAAAGCGTTTTATGTTTCTAGACGTTTTGAAAGCCTTTGATATGTTTCTAGACGTTTTGAAAGCGTTTTTTATGTTTCTAAACGTTTGAATTATTATGTTTTATTATTACTCCTCAAGAAATCACAGAATTGAAGGAGAAATTTCTTCTGTTACAGACCATTACCCTGAATCATTTGTCAAAGTCTGCTTTGTATGAGGCTGCTATCAGAGTTGATGCAAATGACAATTACGATACATAACGAATTGATGTGTTACGGTATCTTTTCATTTTGAAGTTTCCTGGTACTGATAAAAGCAAATTCGAAACTCCCAAAGTTAGTTCTCAGAATTATTATCCATAGCAGTTCGTAGAGGAAGAATCTTTTGTTTTCCAGAGTGCGAGAAAACATCTCATTGCTCAAAGAGCAAACCTTGTCCTATATGGCACTCTTGCCAGTATCATTGTTCGAGAATGGTAAAACTTTATGACATAAAACATTCCATGCATGTTTTTTGTTCTTCTTCTTGTGGATATGGTGAATCAAAAACCTGTACAATATGGTCCGCGTAAATTGCATGATATTAATAGAAAATACATGGGATTTGGGTCTAAAAATAGATGAAAAAATCCTCTGTATCTTCACGTAGAACAATAAAAAATTACATAATGTAATAATATAATAATATAATAATATTAATGTACGAATAGAATGCGCATCGCTAAAAATAATTAATTTTTCGTGCGTACTAAATTAGAATAATTACGGTATCAACTTTTCAATGCATTATGTCTCATTATATTACCCCCGGTTATTTCGCTTTTTTACTCCTCATCCTGCATTTGAAACAAACAAACTTGCAGAAGTGATCCGGATGTATATAAAACAGAATAGATAAATAGTCACGATATATAATAACCAGTGGTTTTATTTATTTTCAATAATATTACACTTCAACAAGCACAACAGGCGCAGGAAATAAGAACACCGTTTCGTCATTCAAAGAAACACACAATAATTGTGCAATTAGAAAAATAATAAATTTATCACCTAGATTTTGCTCCGTAATTAGGTGTATTATCATATGGTATTATACATTATGCGTAGTATAAGAGAAATAGAGAAATTTGATAAGAACGAAGACTTTCTAGTTTCACCTTCAAAATATTCATCAGGCATTTTGTTCGTCTCGCGACAACATAAACCTCCCGCATACGTTCATTGGTTGACACATCTCACATACACATCAACCTGAATTCCCAATTGTATGCTGTTATTTTTCCTCATTGCCAAGTTCTTCCTCACTGCTAGTGTAAAGCCTGATTTCCATTCAGCGGCCAAAAATAGTTATTGCTTATCAGCGGTAGAACTCGCCTCACTAATGTTTTGAACTTTCTGACATCACAACGTCGCGTTAGATCGTAGTACTTTTCCATTTCGCATATAGATCAAAAGGTTAGCAGTTTCAGAGAACAAAATAACAACTATGAAGAGTAGAAGTAGTTTCAGGGACTATTGTAAGTTTATTTATCCTTCTAAAAGTGTTTAAAATAACAAATAGAATTTTCACTTTTAATGTCAGTTCACATTCTCAGTTCGGTGGAGATTTTCGTCATCCTTGTAAAGTTTTTGTTCATTTAAGTACCACTAGTTAATATCGACATATACGCCCAATGGTTTATTTTATTTATTTAGTTAGTTGGCTAGTTACTTGCAGGAAGTAAGTAACCGCAAGAAGCGGAATTGATTACAATTGAACAAAATAAAATGATACGTAAACATCGATTTAGTTTAATCTAGTTTCTTACAGAAAAAAGAAAAGTTAAAAGAAAATGTTTTTCTTCCTTGAGAAAAAACAACAGACTTTTCGATTTTTGATACATTATTTATATATTTTAACTTTCTCGTCATAGCTACTTGAGCTGCGCAGATGGAAGTGAAGCTTTGAGAAAGATTTGAAAAGAGTTGTCGTCTTCTTTGCGTTGTGAGTAAATAACTTTTTCTTTTTATTGTATTATGTTTAGCCAAGGATATATAAGGTTTAGCTAACTGAAAGCTTATGTTTATTTCTTTACTCGATGAGGAGGAGTCAACTAAATATGTTTTGTATGCGACTTTACTCCTATATACTCCCACAAGTGTGTGGGAACATACGTTAATATCTTACTTAATCCTATTAAGCCGGGGGAGTGGGTGGCACATTTAATCAGCTATATTATTTTTCCTACGGAGTAGAGGACTTGGAATTCTCGGACTTTTCCTAAAAACAAACAAACAAAACAAACTAAAGCCATGTTAGTTTACAAATAAATAAATATATAAATAAATAAAATTTTAATAATAAATATCTTGGGAATTATAATTGTAAAATATACAAATTTGTTCTAACTTTTAAAAACATAATTGACCATATCATCTCGTTAATCCTGTTATTCCGCTTCCAAGATTAACATCTTTCTATATATCTCTACATATCTCTCTCACTACGCTGACTCATATGCGACATATTAGATATAAATTAAAAAATGCAGGTTAGAAGTTCTAACATCAAGTTAGCATTCTAACCCTGGGTTAGAAGTGCATTTGTTAATTTAAAATTAATATATGAGCCACCGTACCCACAGGATGAAATGAAGCTATTTTTATTTTCACCTGGTGCTGTCTAGTAATAAGGATGATAAGAATGTAACTTAACTTATCTTAGCAAGTTTTAAGTCCATGTGGTAAAAATAATCCGAATATCTTGTCAAGAAAAACGCGAATAACGATTAGATGAAAGTAAACCGTTCACAAACACTAGCTAAACTGGTAAACAATTTTTAAAATGTATAAAAACATCTGGAGCAATCAAAAGAAGCTTGGAAAATTCCAAAATGTTTTGGTAAAATCATGATAATAAAATTGAAGATTGTAGAACAATAGTTAAGAAGAACAAGGTTAAAGATAAACGTGGAAAGAAATAAACTTATTATGACACCTGCATATAGAAGAAGGCACTAGAAGAATAAAAAATATGAAACAGAGAATACATATAATTAAATCAAAACTTTTAACTTTTAACTTTAAGAGAGAAGACGGAAGCAGTCAGCAGAGCTGTTCTAAGAAAACGAGTGTTCTTAGCTGCCAGGAAGTATCGTTCTTGAATCTAAATGAAGACAAAACTTGAGGTTTTCTTATAACACTTCTTTCTCAGGAAGAGTGGCTATTTTTCTTAGAACACTTCTTTCTGTCTAGAAAACGAGGTGGTTTCTCTTAGAACAGTTCATTTTGTCAGGAAGTCAGAAAATTAACAACTCATAAACCAGATCGATTTACCAGGAAAAATACAATCCGATCTTTATTAGAACAACTCATTTTGCCAGGCTAGCCAAATTCACAATTTCTCTATAACAGTTCTTTTTGCAAGGACTGGCACACCCCTAGAACACCTGTTTCCTAGAACACCTCCATTGGCTGCTTTCGTATAGAGAAGAAAGAAGAAACTGACATATATTATATACGCTTCTTTAATACTTTGCAACACATCTGTTGGGTTTCGCCAGCAGAAATATATTGAGAGCTTTGACCGGGTGTATATACAAGCCAAAACAACCGTTCTTCTTATCAGAGATATATACTTGAAATCTTCAACAGAGGCATGTTAATGTTTGTACCATGTTTGTACCTTCTCACAATAGCAGTTTGTTCTTAATTTCGGGAAATGTGTATTCACCAAGGGAGCATCAACAAATATACATTACCGCCAGAAAGTTTGCTTCTTTCCCTTAGATGAACGTCTGTAATTTCCTATATAATCTATCTCAATGGGCACGTCGTGGTCAAACAACGTCCTTAAAACGTCAAATAAACGTTACAGATGTTGATGTAACGTTGTTGCAACGTCGTGTGACCATGATGTGTCCACTGGGATTGCTTTTTCTTCTGTACAACCGAGGAAATGTTGTCAAAGAAATTGGTTACAATCACGCTCCTCACTGAAATGTACTAGCATACTTCCTCGGAATCTCATGAATGTACTAGTATACTTCCTCGGAATCTCACTATGAAATGTACTAGTATACTTCCTCGGAATCTCACTATTGAAGGTCCTGGAAATTTATGTTCATGGCCCTGTACAGATTAAAAATGGAATAACCCCAACCTTTGTTCCTTCACATACAAAGAAAGTATATTCTCGCCGCTATAGAAATTCTATACAAATCATATTATCTTTTGTTTAAAAGAAAAAAAAAATTATGGGATAGTGTTAGGACATATTTCCATTTAAAAAAATTTACAAAAAAAATTTTTTTTTGCCGTAACCCTGACCCATTCCTATTTTCATATTTTCATAAAAATAAAAATAAATAAAAAAAGCCGTAACCCTGACTCATTCCAATATTAATGATTATCATAAAAATAGCAACATTCTAATAGTTTATAATTATCATAAATTTTGTTTCAGAGGACTTGAACCTTATACCTTGCGTTTTATTCGGTTGTCGGTTTATTTAAATATATACACATGTGATTTTTGTGTGTGCTTTCGCTGTTGTTCATAACAGTAAATATAACCTTTCCCTTATAATGATATGATATATGATATATGATATATTTATTATGTCATGGACCTTAATGAATTAAACAATGGACTACGTTGGTGAATTTTCGCTCCAACTAATTATCTGTGGAAAAGACATGGAACGTAAAAAAGTTTCATGCAAAAATCTCGTTTATATACGAAAATGGAGGATCAATGATGATGAAGATGATGAGAGAAGTATCACTCGAAACGTAGCCCATCGTTTAATTCATTCAGATTCATGACATGATAAATATATCATATCATTATGAATTCCAATACTGGACTGACAAACGCTAATATCTTCCATGTAAATATTATGTATAGTTTTTATTTAGTTATTTTTTATGATTTTTATTTTTATATTTATTTTATGATTTTTATTTAGTTATTTTCATAACTCCTTTTAGTTCTTTCGTGTCCCATTAAAACTGAATTACACATATCTGTAAGATATGGCGTTTATATGGCGTTAAGGAGACTTTTAAAATACTTTTATCGTCACTTCAGAGAACTTTCTAAACATATTCTCTTGAAATTTTGTATCGACAGTAACTTGTTTGTTACAATGGGAAATTTGCATGGTAAAATTTAGTTTAACCCTCTAATGCATAGTGTCCCCGGAAAGGAATCAAATCATTGGGCATTTCTTTGCCATTTTACATTTTCCAGGGGGTAAATGATAGGAAATATAATGTAAAATAAATTTGGTAAAACCTGATAAGACCAGGGGGGTCCCAATAAAATTAAAAAGGTTTTCAATGGGTGGTTTAATATAAACAGGGGGTATGCTTGTGTATTAGATTTAATATAACCAGGGGGTATGATTGTGTATTAGGTTTAATATAACCAGGGGGTATACTTGTGTTTAAAAGGTTAAAAATACAATAGTAAAGAAAATGAAATCAACAACATGAAAACACCCAACAAAATAACATTTGATAATATCAGAAACTTATAAAGACACAAAAGCATGAAACGACCTTTATTATTTGTATAAATCGACATATGGCATTTTCAAGTTACATGTTCAGGAATGCTCTTCTTGAGAATTTCACTTTTTAAAAATTTGTTGAGCAAATTCCATCGTGCATATTTTAAGTTCAAACGCAGCCTACAGACGGATTAACTGACTGCCTCCACATGAACATGAAATCTGGGATTTTCTAGCCATTTTAATTCGAGATACCTTTTGGCCCTTATTCCTCTAAAACCTTTCTAGGGGATTATTTGTTGTTCACACCACCTTAGGACATTTCTAGAACCCAATTTTCCCAAAACTGTCAATTATTTTCAGTTTAAAACTTAAAAACAATCTCTTTGAAACCTTAGGTAACGAGAAAATTCTATATAAAATAAAATACCAGAAATTAAGACCCTTTAAATAAGCGAATGGGCTTATACATTTAAAAGCTTTTTTGACTCAAGAGCAATAGAAACACTTGATAATGGGGGAAAAGGAAAAAACGGCCCTAAATGGCGGAATCCCAAATTTTTAGTTTGGCCTAATTAAGGCCGGCGTAATAAGGACTGGCGGTTAATTAGGACCGGCGTAATAAGGGCCAATAAGGTATAATGAAGTGGAATGAAGAATATCGTTATTAAGCAAATACTACGCCATGTTTAAACATAAGTTCTTGTCAGCCACAAGAGAGCAGATGTTGAGATTATATCTTAAGCTAAACCAGCAAAGTGAGCTTTTCTTAATGTATCTTAGTAATTAAGTTAAAAGAAGTTGTACAATAAGATAGGCTTGCTAATCTTTTTCAATTAGATTGCCTTGCTTATCTTTTTGGATGTTTTATTTATTCATCATTATACTTCTTCAAGAAAAAGCACGAAAAAAAAATTAATATAAAGCAAGTGAAAAAAGGAATGAACTTTATTGTGAAAATATGAACGTGTGAAAATAAAATCTAATCTTTTTTGTTTATTTCCTCAGATTCACGAATTGGTTTTAATTGAATAAACCAGAGATACAACAGCTCATAAATAAAATGTGATTTGAAAAGGCAATGATTCGGTTAAAAGAACATGAGCAAAGCAGATTGATGAAAACGTTGTTTTTTGAAGGGTAGGGAGAATGATCAAAGTGAAATATTTGTGCGATTTATTTTGCTTTTACATATATTTTGTTTAATATATTATTGTTATGGATATCTATTTTGACAATAGGTATAAAAATACACAAACGGTATTCTTCTCGCGTTCCTTTCGCCATTAAAACAATCGTGTTTAGCATGTAAAAGAGGTTTCGGTTAAAACAATCCACATCCATTGGTGGATCGCTTTGACTTATCCCACAAGTACTACACAAACCCAGCATTCATGATTGTTATAAATACAAAAGGAACGTCGGGTGTCCGGGATGGGGGTGGAACCGTGGCAGCTGTATGGAGACATTTCGTGATCTCTTCGTTTTTGCAGTGTTTGTTTTCTTGCGAGTAGGTTAGGATGGAAGTTTATGTCTGTTTGCGATTTATTTGCGATTTTATAATAATAAACAACTGAAAAGTAAATGATGGCGTGCAATTAAGGCCAGCCTTCTTCTCAATATACTATTTTGATATAATTGAAAAATTATTTTTTGTTTATTTTTGTATAAATGCTTTGTTTATCAACATATTCTTGTGGGTGTTATCAGGTTTATATGAAAACTTCGATTAAACCTTCATTTAAAGTTAATTAAAGCAAGTTTTATTGTGTTTTTTATTATTTATGCGAACTCGGAACCCTTGGATCACAATTCCAAGTCGCTACCACTGTGCCACATGCAGCTCCAATAAATTTGTAATATTTGTGCATGTCAAATTGTAATAACTAATTATCATAAAATAATATGAAAGATTTTCTTCCTTTTAAAAATATTTTCAGTTAGTTTGTGGAGACACAGTCGAGTTTTTGTTCAAGTTGTGTCATAAGATAAGGAAAAGTTGTAAATCATTAATATTTGATAGAGCTGGTTTTGTTTATGTAAAATATGAAAACTATTTATTTACAGCCTCTAGTTTTACCTACGATGGATTTCCATTCTTAAGAATTCAAAATTTTAGAACATGTTTTGAAATTAATTTCGCTTTTAAACACTTTAACTCGGCGCTAGTATCCTCTACTTACTGGCTTGAAATTGCTAACCCCGTTTCAGAGTTCTTGAGCCACCCGGCTTTCTTGTTTAAATATATCTCTTGCAACTGTTTTTTTTCATTTTTATAAGGCGAGGTCATGAAATAAATTCTTTACAAAAAGAACTTCAAATTTTATTATTTTCTGGAAATAGTATTTGTTGAACTACAGGGAAATTATTTATTCAGAAATAAGTAAATAAGTAAAATAATATTTATAATTTTAAACAATAAGTTTCCTGCAAACGTAGAATTGAATAAAAACAATAGGGAGTATTTTTTGTTTTAAGTAAAAATGGCGCTTTAGAAAAACCAACCCGCAAAGTCTGCTTTATTATTCAAAAGGAAGGCTTGGTCCGTTTTTTAAGGTCGTTGTTGGTTTCTAAAAAACGTTTTTGTTTTTGCTTTTGTTTTAGAGCTACAGATAAGTCTACAGATAAGTTGCTACTTCTAATATGGCTGCTTCAGTTGCTCTTACTAAAATGCGGAATAGAATTGAACATACAATCATCATCAATGATACAGGAAATATAACCGACGCCGATTCTGGTTTGTACCATTTCCATCCGGCTTATCCTGTGACGAGGATATCAATTGCTTCATCGCTGTTTCTATTAACATGCGTTGCGAATGTACTGGTCATCATTTTGCTGTTTCGATTAAAGAGCACCAGAACAAGCAAGTATGATTATTATGGATATTACGTCATCAATCTCACTATATTGGATCTGCTGGGAGGTGTTGTGTGCATTCCTTTATCAGTCGCATATAAGGAAATATCAGTGTGGCATTTCTCTGTGTTTTCTTGTAAATTGATGAGTGTGTTACAAGTGATGACCCCCTCTGTATGTGTGGGTACAATCGTAATGATGTTATTAGAAAGATACTTGGTCGTCACTGATCGATTACGAAAAAGATCTTCCTTATCCAGGGTAAAGTTTAAATTATTCATTGTGTGGTTTGGAGCAATCGTCATTTCGTTTCCTCAAATGGTTGTTTACTTTCTTGTCAATACGCACGTATATTGGAAATGTGATAAAGTTAAGCCATCTTCCGTATACCGGAAAGCTTATGCTGTTATTTTGTTTGTCTCGATGTTCTGCATCCCAACAGCAGTTATTCTGTATTGCATAACTGGCATATCAAGGTCTTACTCATCAAAAAGCGCTTTACTTCTGAAACGAAAGAAAAGATATCAAAAATTTAATAACATGATATTATTATTGTTGGCAGCGTTCCTGTTCTGCAATTTACCAATAGGTATTTTTGATTTGTTGATTAATTTTTCAGACAATAACAGACACGATAATGGTGCTACCTATGAGAGAATTTATCCCTTTCTAATGTTACCTTCTTGGTTAAATTTCTTCTTGAATCCAATTATCTATTACGTCATGTACCGAGACAGTTATTTAAGGGGTCCACGTCAGTCAGCAAAGTTTTCTTCCATGTCGCATATAACCTCCTCGCTATCTTTAAATAGACGTCCGTCATATGGACGTAACGTATTTTATCGACGCCGCTCATCATTAGGGAGACGACGAAGCAGTGCTAATATTATTGAGAACATCCGAGCACGTCATCAATTCCGCAATGTATCATTTGACGAGAACGAACTCATGGATCTTATCAATCTCAAGACCTTTTTTACCCCACGTGGGTCTTGTGTCGGGTTAGAGAGTAACAAAGAAGAGACATATTTCTTAAAGAGATTATACAGACGGTGTAGCAGTCGAATTACCGGTTTTGATTTCCACAATGACGTTATTGACGACGATAGAGCGTTGCTGTCAGTTCCACATGAACACGTCATACATCGCCTACAGCAAAAGAAACAGACGTCAATGAATTTGTTGAATAATTAATAATTATTAATTTAACATTTAACGCATAGTGTCCCCCGGAAATGTATCAAATCATTGGTCATTTCTTTGTTATTTTGCTTTTTCCAGGGGTTTAGTTATTAGAAATATAATTGAAAACAAATTTGGTAAAAGATAATACGACACCCTGATTCCTCGTAAAATTATAAAGGTTGCCAATGGGAAGGGTAACGATAATCTATTTTGATATAAAAAAAACTTGTTCGGAACAAGATTGTGTAAAGTGATTACATCAGCACAAAATTATTCGTTATCAAACATTTCAAAGGTTTTAAGACAATAGAATTAGACTTGATTGTTAAATAATAACCAATCAAGTTTTAGGATTTATTTATTTATTTTTGAATATGTCAATCATATTTAATCATAATGGACTTGAATAAATCTTGAATAAAGATATTTCTCTAAAGGTGAACAACATGTTGTTCTAAAGGTAAACAACATGCAGGACATTTTAAAAACGTAGATTATCTTTAATATAACCATGAGGTGGAAAGAACAGTTGTTGAAGAGACGATAAACGAAGCACGTACCTATGCAATAAATAAATTATAAAATTCACGTTTTAATTGTAACCTGACTGTTAACCATTTTATAAATATTGTCCACGTAAATTATTTGAACGATTGTTCAATTCTTTGCTAGTTTGCTTTTTCCAGGGGGTTAATAACTGGAAATATGAGGGAAAGTAAAGTCGGTAAAAGCTGATTCGTCCCCCTGCTTCTTCCAGTAATTATAAAGGCTTCAGATAAGAACTTCAATATAGTCAGCATTGAAAGATTAAATAGTACCAGTTCCAAGAAATATGTACTGTTAACTAAGACCAATATTCTCTTTCCTTTTTCTTCTGCCGATTATTCTTTATTTTTTATTTTTTCTATAATAAGCCAGGGGCGGATCCAGGATTTTTGGCATGTTAGTCAAAAAATTTTGCGTAGCAAAATATTTTTTTTCAGCTGGGGGTTTTGGG
>JANTOQ010411239.1:0-11845 GCA_027564595.1 Bythotiara depressa
ATACGTTATAACTTTATGAGGAAAAATTAATGTAAAGTGCCTAATACAAATTGTGTTTATAAAAATTGAGTCTATAAAGAACCAGGGGGTAAGAGTCTAAATTGTCGAATGGTCATGTTTCAATCTCACCTGTGGATGACAGTTTCACTTCCGAGTTGTCTCGTTGAGAAGAAATCCTTGCTTGACTTTTACACAGCTGATGAGAAACTTCTAAATTGGGAGCTTTAAAAGGGGGTAATCCAGAAATTTCCAATTGGGGTCATAATCCTGCAATTGGGAATTTTGCAATCATAGAGCAGGGGGTTTGGAACCTGCTCTGGTGCCCAGAAATTTGTAAGAAAATATTATACAGGTCTGCCGATGTGTGCATGGTCACTGCCAGTAGAACACAATTTTATTATTAAAGAGTACAGTATATTATACTTAAAGTACTGTTATCAAAAGAGGGTCTTGCATTTAACAGCCTGTATTTTATGGTCTATAAAATATACCGTAGAGGTTATCTTGGGTAAAATCTCATAAATAAATAAATAAATAAATTATCAGCTTTTACCAAAATCCTCATTATTTACCATAATTGCTTTTGATCTGGTAATGTTGTTATTAAGAAATCCATAAATTTCAAGTAATCATGAGTAATTAATTTATTAATTAACGTCTTATTAATGGAATGTCATAAATATTTTATTGCTAATATAACAATGTAATTTACAGATCATAATGTTAATGATAAACAAGTGTTTTGTGAAAATTTGACCTCAAAACGTTCAAGTATCCTTTAAAGTAAAGCATAATTGCTTACAGGTACATTTGTTAAGAAAAGAAAATAGATCATTTGTTTTTACATTCATTAAGAAATTATATGTTGAAACTAGCTACCATCAAACAAGCATGCCATGCATGGACAAAATTGGAGATAAAACTGACTAGAACTTTGAAACATTATCACCAGGAAAATTTTATATGCCAACAACTCTGAAATGAAACTGACATCCCCAGGCTGGATCAAAGCATGGCTATTTGATAATTTTTTGGACAATCATGATGAAAGTAACGCCTGGAAACTGTGGTGTTACTTGTATTTTCTTGAACTGGGAACACTGAAGATAAATAAATAAAGTGTTCCAAACTTACCAAAATAATTAGGTTTAGAATTTACTTGCCTGTGAGTTCAGTTTTTAAAAATATATATCTAGGTAATAAATTTCCATCCTTATTTTTATATACCCCAAAAGATTTTATGTTTTTTGTCCATACCTTCAGAAAGAATTTGTATGGAGCCCACTAGATTCAACTTAACGATGTCTACATACCTTGAATGTTATTATCTAGCATCAGAACAGGCAGAAAATAAAGAACATACTTTCCAAGAAATGTGTAATTCAATTAATGTAATTCAATTATCGTTAATTAATCATAATCCAATTATCGTTAATCACCAAATTTCGAGTTAGATCATTTCGATATCCATCAAGACATTTCTTCAAAATGAACTGGTGTATAAGTTCTAATTGATGACTAAACAAAAATTTCTACAAAACAAATTTTTGCAGTTTTAGCTAATCTATCATTTTTAACAAATGTAATAAAAGGTTTTAATCTTACAAACAGGTTTACTTGTAAGGGAGATGGGTAAATATTCAATTGAGAAAAGCTTCAAGTTATACACATCCTGAAAAGGATAAATCTGCTGCAAATGTATGTTTGTGGAGAAACTTCAATATTATATTTTAGATTGGAACATATAAAGCAAGAAATGTGTGACTAATTTAAAAAGAACACTTGTTCTCTACAGATTAAAATGGAAAGCATCCAATAGTTGAACACTCTTCCAGTCTAGATTAGGACCTTACTGTTTTGTAAGATGTTGTGTTTCTTCTTTTAGTCCACATAGAAAGCCGATTGTTTCAAAGTATTGCCTTATGAGTGTTAAGGATTGCTACACTGATTTCCACGTTGATTTTGGTGGAACATCTGTATGGTATCACATTGTCAGAGTAAGTAGGAATTTATGCTTATCTTCTGTTTTCTGTTCTGTTGGATTTCCATTAAATTAAATATTGCTTCCACAATACTCATACATGTACACTACTATTTACTGAATTCTGATCGGTGTTTCCAAAATGTCAATCACCTAAAGACATGGTCAGGTCAGGTAGAACAGAAAATGGGAACTTTATGGGAACTTTATGGTCATTTTTCCTGAAAATATTCCTTGTATTTAAAAACACCAAAAATGATGCTTTTCCCAATAAATTAAAACGGGTCAGCAGCCAAAAGTTTGACTCGCTTTTGGGATAAATTTACCAATATTCAGGTACTGTTGAATGTTTGTTATAATATAACATGTTTCTTTGTGTAGGGAGAGAAAGTCTTTTACATTATTGAGCCAACTGCAGAGAATATATCGAAATATGAACAGTGGGTGTCTTCATCTGATCAAGGGCAAATGTTTTTTGGCGAAAGAGTGAAAAAGTGCTACAAACTACACATACAACAAGGAAATACTCTACTACTACCATCAGGTATTTTTAATAAGTGACCTGTATGACTTAATATGACTTACACAGGAACTCTGTTTATTTGTTGTTATTTATTTAAAGTAGCAATGCATCGCATAGTGAGTTTAGCGTCACCATAATTTGAAAAACAATATTTAAAGGGGAACGGAGGTCAAAAAATAACTTTAGCTTATCAAAAATTTAAATGCTCATAACTTCTGAACCGTTTATCATTTTTACACGAAATAAAAACCATTGAACTCCATTTTTAAAACACTTCCATTTAAGCCAAAGTTATTTTTTGACCTCTATTTCCTTTTGAGGAACATATTAGAGTAGTTTGCACGTTTTTGCTCTGCTTACATGAGTGAATTCAAGCTCAATAGAGACTAAAAACAAGTAATATTTTGAAGAATTTGTTAAATTCTGATATGAAATTTTGAACAAAACATACATGGTATCACTGAGACCTCCTTTCCATAAAAGAATTATATTATTATCTGGATGCTCTAAATGTGAACCACCCTCACCCTCACACACACACACACACACTTTATGCTACATTAAAAGGGTATCAGATTTAAAATGTTAGATTATGCTATAATAACACGTAGAATAATACAGTACTCGTTTTGTTCCATGTATGAAAAAATTATTTTCTATCAATAACACTGTGGATGAGAGTGTTGTGCACTGTTTATTTCACATATATGTTAATGAAAGTGCTGTCCACCGCAGAGGTATTTATATTCCAAGTTCCAGATTTGAGTATTTTTTTAGAAGATTGCTTGAAGCTATGATCTCAGATTGGGGGATATTGCAAATCCTAAGGTCCTTACAAGTCCTTCTAGGATTAATACAGGTCCTTCTAGGATAAATGAATAATATATTTACATTTCCGAAAAGGCTAACCTGTATAAATATAAGAAATATTAGTAGTAATAAGTGTTTTGTGATTTCCGTTAGCTGGTACTAGTTCTAGGGACAGTTCCTTATATTATAATTTTTTGTAGCATCAGACTTACTTGTCAAACGTTCTTAGGTTGGATCCATGCTGTGTATACACCAAAAGATTCATTAGTCTTTGGAGGAAATTTTTTACATTCTTTCAATATTTCGTTACAACAAAGGTATAATTGTATTTCTTGTTTATTTAGTATTTATTTCAAAATAATTGATTTTTTGTTTTACTGATATTATATAGTTAGACAAGATCACATATATATTCTTGTCACTTTTTCCTTTCATTACCATTTTGCTATTTCCAGGAGCTTAATTATTGGAAATATAAGGGAGAATAAAGCTAGTTTGACCCCCTGGTTCTAACCATTGAGCTCTGAGAGTATTGTATATGAGACACACCCATTATTTTATTGGTGTTACCTGAAGTCTATAAATACTCTCTTGAAGCAACCTTATTTTTATAGATCAACAGTGACTAAGTTTAATGTAACACCATATGTTACCATATAAGGTGATATATACCATATAAGGTTGATATATTATAAATCAAGAGATATATTGTTGCTGTCATATCATTTTTTTATTTGAATTCCTAAACTAAAGTCTGTAATGCATGTTCATATTTTAACAATCATGCTTCAGTATTTATAAGCTTCTAAAGTAAATATTATAAAACAAATAGTAGATTGAAAATCTACATTGATATGATAGAATTTGAACTTTTAAGGTTTGGTTGTTGAGTCCAGTCTATAACTGTTCCAAAGCCCCATGAGATTCAACATACGTCTGATTTGGAAGTTGCATTTAGTATTTATGAGACCATTTTTTGCAACATCTTATCCACTGTCGGCATGAACATTGTTGTTGATTATATAATTTTGTATTCACGATGACAAGTAATTTTCTCATTGTTTGTGATGAATTGAAATATGGAACTAGTAGCAAGAAATTGTTTAAATGTAATACCATATATAGTTAATATGTTACCATATAAGGTTAATGGTGTACCATATTTATTGTAAGTATTATCAAGACAATGTTTTTGAAAGTAAACAACTAATATTTCCAAATTGATGGAGAAATTGTTTAATTTGAAAAAACTTTATGATATAGAGTGATATTATATGTTTATATATAATGTATAATATTTATTATTAGTTTATAATATAATGTATAATAATTATTTATTTTCATATTTAGAATTTACAATTTGGAGAAGTCTTTAAAAACTCCACTAAAATTTCTTTACCCAAACTACGAAACTGTCAACTGGTATGCATCACGGTCAATTCTCAAAAAAATGAAAGGTAAGAAAAGGCCGATTTTCTATGCAGCATTCACGGCCTCAGCACCCAGTGCCCAAGTTTGGGCATGGGCAGTTAAAGTTTGTCACGCAATATTTTTGGTCGTGGTGACCAGATTTTGGGAGCTTTGGAAGTTGAACAAAAGTGCACATTTGCGATCACCGAAGCTGAAAACCAATCAGATGCTGCAAATTTCGCTGAATAAGCAAAATAATGTTATTATTATTATGGTGATGAATATCATCCATATAGTGGCCATTTTGTCTTCATCCCAGAGGTTGCTAATTATATGCAGTCTTTTGACTGTATTTGAAATCTCACCATATCTCAGGTCCCTTTGAGCAGGTGAATAAAAAAAGCCTCAAAATAACCCTCAAATTTTATCGATACGTTTTTTAGCAACCACAATGTTATTGATACCTTAGCAAGCACAATTTCCATGTGGCTTTAATTTTCACACATTTATTTTACATGCCCATAATTTTTAAAATACCTCCAATTCACACACCTTTAATATTCACACACCTGTGGTTACATGTTTTTATCGTTAGGGATTCAAGATTTGTATACAAAAAATATGTTGATGTTGATGTTTAATGTTGAGAGTGATGAAATTATTATTACTGATTAAAAAGTAGAGTTGATATTTTGTTTGCCAACTGTAAATAGTTTGCTTTGCTCCTTATCCATCTTTTAGCTTGTCTTGTCAATTTTAATTTTTGCATTATCTATCTCTTAGCCTGTTTTGTCAATTTTAAATTTTGTGCACCCCACTGCATGCAGATATGCTTTTTTATACGGTACCTTTGGGGAGATTAGAAGTGCACAAAAATTGAGTTTACACAGTATATAAATTATTACGTTCAATGAAATTGATCAGCTTTCAACAGTGGGTTAGATTAGTACTTATATTGATCTTATTTACTTTTGCCTGGAATGTAATTTACTGGAATGTAATTATGAACTGTTAGTAGTAGTAGGGAAAGAGAAAATTATAGACTTTTTCATAATAAGCCAAAACTTTAACATTATTTGAAAACAGACTTCATGTTCAAACTCTACGTGAACCCCTTAACAGTGAAAAATCCATTTGGTTTCTGTTCTGTACATGTGTATTATATTTTGAAAATCAGGAACATCAGCTTTTTCACCTGCCATGTTTACATCTTCAAAATAAAAACCAACTTATCTATTTATACTTACAACCACTTTCTTGTTGCTCAACCACTTATATGCTGCTAATAATGATCTTTAAATTAATATATATCAGCGATGGATATATTGGTCAATTCCTGTTAAGGGGTTAAAAGTTATGTTTATGAAATTTATTTAGTTATTTATTTATTTATTTATTGACCAAGACTCTTCATGGTCACATCCTCTACAATATATTAGTTTTCATTTGCAGGAAACATCCATTTGCGGAGATATTGGACATTAAATTTCTTACCTTTTAGATACGTTTAGGTGCATTTTGTGAGAAAATTATTTGGAAAGGTTTATAAGACTTAAATATTTTGTTATGTTAGATATCCATGATGCTGGATTTCGTATGCCATCATTTCTGCAACAAGGCGTGAAAGATTTAATTCTTGCATTAAAACAATGGACAGCGAAGAAAGGCGAGTATGTAAAATATCACAAACTACAAGTGCCTGTTGAGATCAATCCAATAAAGTTGATTAAATCCTTGGAGAAAGAACTTAAAAATGATGGAGTAAGTATTGTTTGTGATGTTATTTATTTTTTGTTAAATTTGTTATTTTAATAAACGTATTTTCATATTTCTTGTTCTAAACTGGATTTAAAAAGAGTGGTTTCAGTCTTAATATTTATTAATAATATGATTATGTTTATTTATTATATTTGTTTATTTATTATATTTATTTCTGTAACAGGCACTACATATACATTGATATATAACCTGACACCAGTTTACAACAATTTCAGGACTTTATGATGCTGTTTCAGTATTTAATATGGGACATGCCTCAAACATCAAGATAATTGAAAATTGAATTTAAGAGCAGGAAAATACACCATAAGAGGCTGTGTCATAAAAAGTAAGCATCAAATATACTTTGTCAGATATGAAAACAAAGACATCTAAGACTGCTGGAAAAACTATTCGTAGTAAAAAAAAAGGGAAGGACGATAAAAATAAAGATAACGAGAGTATAACATATGAAACTGGTATTTGCTAGGATTTTTGTGTCTATGAAGTATTTTATGTATATTTAAGCCTTAAGTAAAATGAATTAACGATTTTCCAAGAAGTGTTATGTCAGTGTATTTATCTTCGGTATAAGAACAGACCTCTGTGTCAATTTACCAGTCAATTGCCTAATTTTCTTCTATTAATGATTTTCATTTACATTTTTTGTGGGATTCCTTTGCATTTCACTGGTTTACATCATGAAACATCAGATAAAGCTCTCTGTGTTGGCCTACTAAACTGAAAACTGACTTCAGCATCAATTAAAGAGAACATCGTACATTTTATCTTAGCCTAAAGCCATATTTTAAAATTGTCACAAGTTTATATGAATTTAATATCAACTTGACCTCAGAATAAACTGAAAAATATCTGTTAAAAGGTCTCTGGTCTCATTGAATAATAAATATTACTTACATCACTATGCAGGTAATCTAGGATATTGAGCAACTGTAGTTTAAATTGATTAGTGTAGCTTTTAGTACATTTTCAGGGTTCCCACGCCTCCTAAAGTTTCTAAAAAATCCAAAAAAATTAAAATTCTCCTAAAAAGTCCTAGAATATCCTAATTTTTTGCAATTTTTTCTGAAGTCTCCTAAAATCTCCTAAAATTCAACAAATGTGATCTGTCTCTTTTTAATATAAGGTGTTAATTATAGTTTTAGTGAGTTTTTATCCACTATCATCCTTAACTGAAGCATCAGAATATCTTATGTATTTTTGTTGCATGATCTCTTTTTCCTGCTTTAATGGAAGTTAGTTTGAAATAATTTATCAAATAAGTTTTATAGTGGCAAGATTTTTACCGGTTTCTAGAATCTCCTAAAATATCCTAATTTTTTATTGGATTTTTTTCATCTTGTCAGTAAAATCTCCTTAAAAAAGAATTAAAATCTTCCTAAATTCTCCTAAATATCCTAAAAAATTTTAAGGAAAAAATAAGTGGGAACCCTGATTTTCTACGGCCAGAAAGGCCATCCTTGAACTTTCTAAATGATAAAAATGTTTCCATTTCTGAATAATTTTTTTGCTTCCATTCATTTTTTAAACATTTCTTCTTGAATATCGTTATCCATATCATGAGTTACTTGTTATTCCTTCACCTTTACACTTCTACTGATTTTCACCTTTTTTCTTACTTCAGTTAAAGTATAAAAAACTAGAACATTTCCCCCTGATTATATATAAAATTTATGATAAATGTCTATAGTTAGGTAATGCCTTTTGGGATATTGAATTTCAATTTTTTAGTTATGTAAAAACAACATTTTCACCCCTGGAAATTTTAAAAACAATATTTCAACCCTGGAAATCAAGGTAAACTAAGTTTTTGTTACATTGAAAATGCTTTATAGCAAACGGGGTTGTTATATGATAGATAAATTATATTTAATTAAAATAATAGCTTTCAGCTGTTGTTGACAAAAATATGTTAAGCTCTTTACAAAATAAAATGCTATTCAAAGTTTATTCAAATATAAAAACAACTAACTCACAAACAACTTCTCTCCCCTCATGTTTATTTACGAATAAATGTATAGTTTTCAGCTACAATACTGGAAAAGTATTTGTACAGGAGAGCAGAGCTGAATGTTATTAATTACTCTACAACTGCATCTGAAAGGCTGGATGAACATCCCATATATCATGAAGATTTGACCAGCTTTTATTAACTTAAGTGAATGGAGTACAGACTGACTGTATCAGCTAGACAGGTTATAAGGTTTATCTATCAATTGTGTTTAACCAGCGTTTTAATTTTTTTTTCAATGGAACACAGTCTGCGTGCATCAGTTGTTTTAGTTAACAGATTATATGTTACTTCATAAGTGATAATTAAGTAAAAATAAGTTTTGTTTATGTATAGTGCATTTGTTTCTCAGCAAATGGTACAATGGAATAAGTAAATGTTTTTATAATTAAGAGGGGGGAAAACTAAAGAAATTTAAAAAAAAAGGGTCAAAACTTTCTTGGACCTCCAGTAACTGTATTGACCGATATATTCAATCCATGCCTGTCATGTGTGTCTCTTATGCATTTCAAGAACCAGATTGTAAAATGTTCATGGAAACTTTAAATAAATTGGATATTCTTATAAAAACCATTACCGACTTGGTCATAGTAAAGTCTAAGTGTTAAAGAAGAAAGGAAATTGTTTATATATATATATATATGTATATATATATATATATATTTGTATTTGCTTATTATTATTTCATTTAGATAAGATACATAGATAAGAGTTTTAAACATTTCCATTCTTGTGTCTTTGTAAACAATTACCAGATTTGATGGTCAATAAAAAAGGTAAAAGTGTGAGTAATTTAACTGCTTCTTTGTTTAGAAGATTAAATCAACCAATGTTTTTCCCACTGGCCGCCTACCATGTCCTGCTTTACTAGGTGGCACTTCGACTAAGACTGTCTTGAAATTAAGACTACCAAAGTCATCAGACACTGAGAGCAGTAGTATGTCCAGTCCAGAGAAATGTTCAGAAAGTCTTGAAAAGTTACGAAAGAAAAGAGATAAGTTACAAAAGAAAGAGCGGAAGTTGAAAGAAGAAGTTTTATTGCAGAAGCGCGAAGGTGGCTTACCATCAATAAAGTTAAGTTTAAATAGCAAGAAGAACCGAAAAAGGGTCATGTTAGCCGATGATGATGATGAAGATAATGAGACTGGTGAAGATAAAATAGAATCTGTAGATGTTGTTCGGATACAACTAACTGATGGGAAAATGAAAAGGTGCATAAAATTTTAATTGTATCTAACTGCTAGTCTTTTTTATAGTTGTTTATTTAAATAAAGAGTACATTTTTTTCATAAGAATTGTGTTATTTATTTTTCCTTTTTTCACTTTATGTTGATTATACAGTAAATCAACATCTAAAATTTTGTTTAATTGTTTTGCCTTATTTGATATGTATATGGTAAATGATGTGGTGAAGTAAGATTTTTAAACTTTAGTTATGACGGCGTTGGCAAGGTATACGATAATAATTAATTAATAACCCTGTAATGCATAAACATACCCCCTGGTTAAATTAAACTTCCCATTGGAAACCTCTATAATGTTATGAGGAACCAGGAGGTTTTATCAGCTTTTACTAAGTTTATTTTACATTGTATTTCCCATAATTAACCCCCTGGAAAAAGCAAAATTGCAAAGATATGACCAATGATTTGATTCCTTTCTGGGGACACTATGCATTTGAGGTTATAATATTGAAATATTTCTTCTAAACATATTCATCTTGCTTATATATCCATTTTTATTTGTCTTTATAGGGCTGGTGGTGATTCATCACAGTTAAACTCCAAGGGATTTCAACCATTATTGTCTCCAGACATAAAAGATGAGGATTCAACTATTAAACTAAAATTATCTTGTAAGTTTTATATAATTACTGCATATTTTATATAATTACTGCATATTTTGACTCAATAATTGAAGTTCTGTTTATATTTTAAGATTCACATTTGAGCTATGGAAGTTGATCTGCAACTCAAGCAGGAATGTCTGCTCATCCAGACAACTCCGAAATGTAACTGCGATCCACCAGTGGATTCAAACCAAAACTATTTGACACTTCAGCCTCCATGTAGTTAAATTACAGTTGCACCCTGTTAGAACTGTCTTTCACCAAAAAAAAACCTATTTTTACCTGTTTTGAAGTAACTTACAGTAATCTCTCAGTGGATCATCTAGAATCACTGGACAGGGCCAGGTAGAAGAGAAAAGGGGCACTTCTGTGGTCACACTTCCTGAAACTATGCCCCAAATTTAAATATATTTGGCAAAAAGAACATTTTTCGTTAGAAATTATGAGGGGCAGTGTTGGAAACTTTAGGGGGCTAGGTTAGGGTCTACCTCCACAGAAAGAGTGATGGCAGTGAAATACAATAATTAAAAAGTGTGGCTGGAGTCTGATTCAAGTAACCTTCTTGTATAATGTACTTATTTTAAATAATTATGTTGTTTACATCAATCATGTATGCATATTCCAGTATGTATGTGGGTGTTATGTTATATTCACGTGCCATACCCTTTTTAAACATGTTAGATTATTAAAATAATATGCTTTCAATGAAGGGTTCTGAATAAAAAATCTGCCCTTTTTAATACTTTAGAGGTCAAAGTTGCTCTTACCCATACCCTTTGATGTTAGAATATGCCTTTTGATTATATTATTTTTACAACAGTATCAACTGAATCACAAAAACAAAACATTTCTTCACCAAAATCTGATGGCTCTTCACCTGATATTATGAGCCCAGTCAATCAAAGTGACATCAACATGTCACTTCAAAGTGACATCAACAGGTCACTCAGTGCATCCATGTCAAGTACTGCATCTACTTCAATCAGCATGGAGTTCCGAATACAACCAGTTGCACCAGGGTTTGAGAAGCCGACAACTCCTGTTGATATGAAGTAAGCTTGCTTATTCATACATTTATGTTTGATGTTAGTATATTATGGTTTACAGAATACACCTTTCTCTAGCCTTGGGAGAAAATAATAACTCTCCTGAGTTTGACTAGGAGATAAGTGAAATTATTTTTATCTGGAGACTTACATGTTGTGAAAGTTAAATATTATGTTATATTTTATTATATTGTATTATATTATATTATGTTGTATTATAAGTAATAGTTCTAGCAAATAGAATATTTCATTTTTTGTTTTCATAAATTTAACACACCAATATTTAAGCACCCAACAAAGGAGTTTTGCAACTAGAGAAAAGTGTGTTAATCATTTTGGGCGGGTGTATTTTCGACACTCATAATGTGTTTCCAGAACTTGTACTATTATCATCATTCACAAATATTTCGAAAGTGTAGACAGAATTGTTTGTAGC
>JANTOQ010411350.1:0-11844 GCA_027564595.1 Bythotiara depressa
TGTCTAGTGTATGTTTAAGTTTATCAAAGTCACTGTTCGACTTATACACGAATTCGACTTATACACCGGCAAATACGATATATTCTTATAAATAAGAAGGGTGTCTAGACACTGAGCAGCACTCCAAAGAACCAGGAGTAAATTATAAACGAACAACTGTTTTTGTTTATCAATTTCTTTCTTTCTAGAATTTTTCAAATGAAGAATTGTGGTGTTTTAAAACATCATTATTTGGGGTAATTCAGTTTGATTTCCACAGCCTTGACTTACGCAGACATCAGCAACATAACTTTTTAAAGCTAACAAATTGGCTGTTAAGTAATACATAATAGCTTTCTAAAGCCGGAATATCATATTAGCAGCTGTAGAAAGTCACACAGAATATCATATTAGCAGCTGTAGAAAGTCACACAGAATATCATATTAGCAGCTGTAGAAAGTCACATAGAATATCATATTAGCAGCTGTAGAAAGTCACACAGAATAGCTTTTTAAAGCCAGAAAATCATAGTAATGGTCGTAAAAAGTCATGCTGATTGCTCTTGAAAGCTAGAAAATCATAGTGTCTACCATAAAGCATTACACGCGATGACTTAATAAAACCAGAAAATTGTCATGCATAATAGGCATAATAATTTTAAGAGTCCATACTGGTATACCAGGTACCAGAAACAGCCCTGCATACCATCAACAACCAGCATATATATTGAACCTGCTAGATCAATAATTTTACTACACACTGTTCACTTTAGCATTTCACTTACTTGCATTCATGGCCAACATGACAAACTTTGGCACATTCTGTACAGCAACAAAGTGGTCCAACTAAGCCACAAGTCTTACACTCAAATATATCCTGATTTATATGCTTGGTACCTGTCCAAGTGAAAGAGCAGGTGTCATTACAACAGAGAACATGAAGTGGGGACATGTCAGGGTCTGTGCCAGGAGGACAAATCATTGCCATAAACTGTTCTTGATTCTGTGGCTCATTCCCACTTGAAGTAGATACCTGCATTGCACAGTCATATAACTTAACTGCAGCAGGATAAGCACGCATTCGTACAGCTGCCATGAATGGGGTACAGCCAAAAGCATCTCTAGGAAAACAGAAGGATATACTGTCAACTTATTTTATAAATGATATTACCTCAGGCAACTTATATTCATGGTTAAAGCCTCAGAGTTGTGGGTTATAACAGAGATCTTCGCCATGGAAACATTTGAACAACCTTTTGGAGACCTTAAAAAAACACCTAGTGAAACGCTATGGAATGAAGATCAACTTGGCAAAGAAAAATATCTGTTGCTCTGATACTTTAATAAGATGGATATGGAAACAGTCTTGAAAACCATAAAAGATTTCTGCAAGAAATAAAAAGATTCTAAAGATTTAAAGCTCTTTAAAATGACCTGAACTTGTTTTCTTAGTTGACATCACTTTACAAGTTTACAAAATAGAAAATAACTCTCATTATCCAAAAACAAACTTACTTTTCAGAGAGTAAACGAAACAAATACTTTGATAGCACTGAGCTTTTTAGCATCACATCCAAACATGACAGGCCATCAAATAATGGAAGCCATAATGATGCTTCATAGGGCTCATCCTTTACTTCATCTGCAAATAATAGAAAGACTTTAAATATATTGCACTACAACAAATAAAAGACAATGTCTTTCTACCCTTGTTATGGCATGAAGATACATTTTAATGATTATTAAGTTTACTCAAATAAGTTTAAAAAAAATGAAGCTTAGATATAGGAAATTATTTCAACCTTGAGAAGGATCGGTAGGCTCTGGCGGCCATGTTGACGTTGGTATTTCCACATCAGGCAATTCTTCATGATCATGTGATGCAGAAATGGCATTCCTCATCAGTTCTACTGCCTTGCTGAAGCGAGCTATAAAAGTATTTTTATATGGAAAAATATTTCTCCTGAAACTCTTCACACTCTTCTTAATCTACATTCAGTGAACTTATTATTTCAATGACTACTTAATTAAATTGATTAGATCAGAATGTTAATTACATAATCTACACAGCTACCCATGACCCACTGATAAAGAAGCCAAATGTCCTATTGTACTAATGTCATAATTAAACCAAGGCATGCATACAAGTTACTTAAGCAAAGTAGAAATATTTGTATGTATATGAGGATATGTACAAAAAGAAACTCTAGTACTCTAGTCTTTGCTTAGCATAAGGAAATGGCTTTGAAGTTTTATGGTTGAGTAAATAAAGAACAGAAAGATGACAGAATCACTTCATATCAAGTAACCGGTGTTGCAAATAATGGTAAGTCATTGGTCATTGCCGATCATTTTAACATGTTGATCAGACAAAAAAATTTACAAATGACTCAAATTGCCAACCATTATTAATTATCAATCCAAGCTCTTTTGTTTTACTTCCAAAATATTTTTTGAGGTGACACTAAACAAAGTACACACTTAATCACAAAATATGTCCAGCCATACAAGAATCTCTTATTTGATGACATGAAAAATATGGGCTTAACTGTTTTCTAGCTGTTGTGAAAGATGCTCCTGAAAATAGATAAAATGCTAGAAAAAGGCTTACCAATTTTAAAGAGCAACTAACATTTTAAATTAACTTTTTTTACTTTTTTAAAAACGCTAATTGCTCTAAAGCACTCATCCTTTTTACAGCAAATAAAAAAACACTGAGCAGCATCTAAAGCACTTTAGTTTAGGTTAAACAAATAACAAGTGAATTTAAAACATCAGTTGCCCTTTAATACAAATAAGTTAACCCATTATACATAAAAGCACAAAAAATGCATTATTATATTTTCCATTTCCTTGTCCTTTGCATAAAATACAAAAATAGTAATTGGAGACGGAACCATAAGAAAACAGGAACTTTTTCTAAATATAATTAAATACAGGAATGGGAGGTACCTACACCTACAGATCTTTGATGGGAGGTACCTACACCTACAGATCTTTGATGGGAGGTACCTACAACTACAGATCATTGATGGGAGGTACCTACAACTACAGATCTTTTCATTAATGAAATCATAAATTTAAACTATTTTGTTCTAGAAACAAAATAAATTGTAAAGTTTTGGTTACAAAGATTTTCCTGTTAATTTGAATTATAGAGGTTGAATTATAGGTGGCATTATAACTAAATTATAGAAATTGAAAAGTAAATAAAAACAGGCAGATGTTCAAACCAAAACAAGTAGCTTCTATTGTCATTAAAATAATGACACCAAATATCCAATATCTGTTTTTTTATTCCATATTTCCCATAATTTGAAATAATTTTTCATGCTCGTTTAAAACCAAGGGAAACAAAAATCGAGTTATAGGCGAATAACACACCAGTAATGGAAAAAAATATAGCAAATTATATGAGAATTAATTGTGTGAAATATTGCGTCATAATTCACTTCTAATTAATGGTCAAATTATACAAGTGTGACCACATCTTAACAAGATCAGCAATATCAGTTCATAATGGTGTATATTGCAATGTACACAACTAAAATAAAAAAGGTTTTAAAGTGTGTCAATGATGCCACAAAATAACATAGTTGAGGATTTTTATTTTTTCTTCCTGAGATAATAACCTACCTGATCGCGTTCCTTCATTATTTACATTGCCTGAACTAGCAGCAAGTGCAGGTGGGGTACCTTCCCTCGTTTTTGATGGTTTCGACGAAACCGGTTGACAAGTTGCAACACAAATATGGAAAATATTGCGATTTCCATCACATTTGTCAGTAACACATTTTTCAATCATCTCTGAAAAAAAAGATAAATAATGTCAGTTTGTTTTTAAGTATAATGTAATTAATTATAATAATCAAGAATCTAAAGAAAATATAAAGCATAAAAAATAACATAATGTTAATTACTAGAAATATTTACAGATTAAACGTCATTTATAGAACAAAAAGTTAATTAACTTGATAATGGGTGTTTGAACACTCAAAACACCGTCAATAAAATGAATTTATCACAGAACTTGTCTTTTATTTTTAGTAAAGTTTTAATTTCAGTTCAAGAAAGATAATGTTAATTAATTGTAAAATTACTTGTTAATACAAAAATATTTTCATATGATGTTTTCGATGAAGCAAATGAGTTGTTTAGTACACTGTCTGAAGCTGTCTCCTAAAGTAGCATATTGTTTTATACTTTAATTTTATTTTATAACCTAATCTAAATTTATTCAGTCAATATGTGTCATTAAACCTGAATTTGTATGTATATACTATTCTACTCAAGTGACAATAAACTGAAACGTTTTACTACAGGTAAATAAACCTTCTGAAGTCATGATAATACAAAAAATGTTGTTTTTGTTATAAAAACTACTTCTTCAGAGATATAGCTATAAATTTAGTTGCAACTTTAGTTTCATAATTCTTTCTTTCTTGATTAAGTATTAATTAGTGCTAATATTATATTTCTGTCACCTGGTCACTCCTCAATATTACGTTCTTTGCACATTTGTTTTTCAAATGTTTCTGTGCTTGGTCCAAGAAAAATAAATATTATTTAGCAACCAATCATATTGTTTTTATGATATGCCCATATAATGCTAACTATTGGGTAGTCTCCATTCTCTTAATTATTATTGTCCTTTCTCAATATTCTTTGTGTTTATTTTAGGGCACATCACACAACTTTCATGAAAATTTATTTTAAAATTTAAATACCAGAACTCTTTTCAATAACATTCCTTCAGTGATTTATAATACAATAGACAGTTACAAGTAAAGACAGAAATTACTTAAATTGAGAAAAATTTATCAAACAATTTTACTCATGAAGAGGTCTGTAAAATACACACATATTCAACATACCATGGTCACCTTCAATACTTTTAAGAAACTGCTGGATAGCCTCTGCATCAGACCTTGATACACTTTGAATGAGAAGATTTTCTTCTAATATCATGACTGTCACTACCAGTTGTGACTTGCCACCTGACACATCATTTGTTTTCTTTCGGCCTATAGCAATACATTTTGCTGCTGAAAGGTTCAACCAGTTGGGACATTGAATTCCACCAACATTGTCTTTTACAAGTGGGTATAAACATCTGTTTGGATCTTGCAACAACAGAAGCGAGTCCTATAACAAGTTTAGAAAGTTACATGAATAACAGCTACACAGCTCTTCCATATTTTAAATACCCAGATTTCAGATTTTTTAATATAAATATTACAAACAGGCAGTCTCTACACATAATCATTTATTTCATGAACCATGGTATAATGGTTAATTATAACTTTCTATGGCTGTATATACTTTCCTCAAAACACATTTTAATTATTGTTTTGAAATACCAGTCACAAAATAATTATACATGACTTCTTGCAATGAATGAAAGTAATTTTTAATTATAATAACTTTTCATAAGTTTTCTTTTTCTATCTATCTATTAACTCCTTTTTCAGATTTTACCTGCAGCTTTTTCATTGGACACTTTCGCATCAGTTGTGGAATATTGGTTTTGAATTTTTGGACCTGTGTCACAAAATATAGTCTAATGCCCAGAATTATAGATAAATCCACCAAAAGCAAGTAACATACTCACCGCACCGGAGGAATGTAATACTGCACTGTGAGGTATTGTTCTTGATAAAAACGCTGCTGGCTCTTGTTGTATCACACCACCAGCCTCTGGTCTACCTGATGCTAAACTAAAAATGACGTAACGCAAACCACTGGAAGACTTCACCATAGCATGAATACCTAAATAGTCAATTGCAATGAATAATTATGCATATTTACTTCGAAATAAATTAGACATGAATAATTATGCATATTTACTTCGAAATAAATTAGACATGAATAACTATGCATATTTACTTCGAAATAAATTAGACATGAATAATTATGCATATTCACTTCGAAATAAATTAGACACGAATAATTACACATATTTACTTCAAAATAAATTAGACATGAATAATTATGCATTTATTCACTTCGATATAAATTAGACATGGATAATTACGCATATTTACTTCGAAATAATTTAGACATGTATAATTATTATATTTCTTTGCAAATTTACCTTTGGTATCAAGTGCCATGGTTAGTACTTTTGAATTGCCTGGTAGAGTCAATTGTTTTGGTGTCTTCTGAAAGCATTCTGGCATCTTTGGTGGGCTTGTCCATTTGACAATCTATAGAATAAAGACAATCAAGGATTGGTAAATAATTTTGTTTAAGTACCTTCAAGATTTTTGATGTAATGTAGAATGTTTGTGAAATACAGCGGATGAGTGCAAAATGCAGTGAATGTGTGGTATATGACTTGATAACATGAGGATTCAAATTAAGTGATTTTGAATTTCACAGTACTGGAAAAAAGTGCCCTAACATTTGTCTTCAGTTTCCGTTCAGTTTATCCAAACCGAACCGAACCTAACCGATTCAAATCAGTCACAACCTGCATCTGAAAACAGTACATTTTTACAACTAACCTGAAAAATTTTATGAACCCTATAACAATAGAGATTCTATACAATAGAGATTCAGGCATGTTTTGTTTGCCAATGGTTCAACTAAAATTATTGAAAACAATACAAGTCCGGATGTCTTTTGTTTCCTTAATTTTTGTATTCAACTTTACTAGCAATAGACAGCATATTAATTTATTGAAACACGGTGTCTAACTAATAATTACATTTTCTGACCATCTTTGTTATTATATAAATGCCTTTGAACACAATCTGGGGTGCATAAAAATTCTTCAATATTCATATGCATAAATTTGCAGTGAAACATGTTTCACATAAGGAAACTTTGTTCGCAGCATACAAAATCATGCTAAAACCACATTTTAACATTAGAAAATTATGTCAGTGGCCCAAAACATCACTGTAAAACCAAAATAAAAGTTCGTTCGTAACACATAAAAAACACAACGAAGTTATATCTCACCGTAAGAAAGCTCCGTTCGTGACACGTAATAAAAGATATATAAAATATTGTTTAACGTAAGAAATATCTCCATTCATGGCACACTACACTCATGGTAAAACCATGCTTCTATGTAAGAAATCTTTGCTTGGAGCATGCACAAAATCACAGTTACGCCTTATTTTCACTTAAAAAATCTTTGTTCATGACACAAAATCATGGTAAGGTCATGATTTAAGGAAAGAAATTTATGTTCGTGAAATATAAGTTCGATGAAAACTCCCACTCTTGATGCAATATAATGCGTGTGCACTACCCAGAATAATATCTCACGAACATTAAGGCAGACAAAATAATTTGTCATATGGAAGAGATGCAGGAACAAACGAATAGATTGTAGAATATCTTTATAAACATTTGTTGTTGTTTTTGTAGTGATGATGAAATTTTTTAACTGCTTTTTACGAAGTTTATTAGTAATTAACACATAAAATAGTCTGGTGAAAAAAGTTGTTCAAATGATTAACCTCTTTTTCTTCCTTTTAGCCAGACAACCAGTTTGTTCTGTCAAGGTCAAAGTTGAAGTTATTCTCAGAAGACATAACATGATATACACCACATAAATTCAATGTTACTATAAAAACTAGAAAGTTCTTAATAACAGTTAGATTTTCTCAATGTAACTTATGCTCTAAGAACAACTCACTCATGCTCCACATGGTTCTCATTTAAACTTAAAGCTAATATGTAATTGAGATTTATAAAATTTGTTATTCCCATGATGTGTAGTGTGTAATAGAAACCAGGTATTACATCTTTCTAGTCACGTCAATCAAAGATTGAAAGAAGCAAAATTTGTTTTGTTCTTCTTGGAATTTTTAGTGTGAGAGAAAAATGCAACAATAATGCCACAGATTATTCATGATTTCACGTAACTTAAGGATTTCATATAATAAAAATGAAGAATTATAGTTTTTATAAAATGATTTCAAGTAGCAAGATCAAAGAAATATGGCCTTACATTACAAATTCATATGATAAAAGTGACAAATTATGACCTATTACGGTTTCACGTGAAAATATCAACAAATTTGCGAAGTTATAAACATAAAGAATTATGGCATTATAAATATTACGATGTCACATAATAAAGATGAAGAATTATGGCATTATATTATGATTTCACATAGCAAGACTGAAAAATTACGGCATTACCCTATGAATTCACATAGCATGATAGAAGAATTATGACTTTTTATACTATGATTTCTCGTACAGTAGAATTATGGCATTGTAATAAGAATTCATGTAAGTACGTAAATTTATTGCCACATAAAAAAAAATCGTAATAAATAACAAAAAAGCAGATAAAATATATTAAAATATTTTTATTAAATATTAAAAAACTTAGTAAAAACTAAATAAATAAATAATTATCCACATACTAATGTGGCAAGGAATACCAAAGGGTCAATACAACTCTGTTTAAGTGGTATTCCCCATACATGGATCTTGTTCAACAAAAAAGTTTAAAGTGTAATCTAGATGATTTAAGGTTTGTGTTAATAATAATGATAGTTATCATCCTTTTTTTGTAAGTCTTTAAAGAATGCATCTTTAATGTTATGCTTGAATGTATTCGAATTGCTCACTAATTTTAAACTTGCGTTTAGACCATTCCACATTCTTGGGTCAATATAGGAAAGCGTTTTATGCCCAATTTCCAGTATTCTAGTGGGTTTTGACTAAGCCTTTATCCCATTCTCCCAGTAGAATGGGTGCTATTTTGAAAAGTGCATACCTCAGACATATATATGCTGGTGATAGGTCTTTGCAAAATTTATATGCACTCACACAAACACACTGATTAAATCTTTCTGCTGCAGGAAGCTAATTTATGTTTCTAAATTTGTTTACACCAATGTGGGTTCTATTTCCCCAATTTAAACAAAAACGGATACTTTATAGTTTTGAGCTGTTTGTATCTTTTTAGAAAGTCTTTTTTTTTAATGCAGATACCATGCTGAGCATGCATAATCAAAATGTGGTTGAATGAGAGCATTGCAAAGAGTTCTGCGCATATTGAAATCTATACATGATTGTTTTCTGTAAAGAAATTTAAATCTACTATTTATTTTACCTAACACATTAGAAGCCATGGATTCACCAGAGAGGCAGTCATCAAGTATACACCTGAGATATGTTACACTGGTATATTGCTTAATTTAACATTCCCACGCCTTATGTCTAACACATCCAATATTTTTAATCATTTTTTTGTTCCAAAATGAATAGTTAACTTGTTTTCTACAAACCAATCACACAAAGAATTAAAATTTCTATTAAGGGTGTTCTCTATTGTCTTTAAATTCTTATCAGTGAAGACCAGACATGAATCATCGGAATAAAGAAGAGGGTCACAGTTTACAGATTGTGACATATCATTTATATATAAAAGAAATATTAGAGGTCCTAGTATGGAGCCTTGTTGGACACCACATAAAAGATCTCCCGAACTTGAGTATTCTTTTTCTAAGTATGATTTATACCATGCTATTGTTGTTTACTAAACCCTAGACATTCTAATTTCATTAAGAGAATGTCATGGTCTATTGTATCAAATACTTCTTGCAAATCTATGAGAATCATGCCAGTGAGTTTTCCTTCATCAAATCAATTTATAATTTTATCATTTAATAATGAAAGACAAGTATCTGTAGAATGTTTGGCACTAAATCCAGATTGATATCTATATAATATATTATTTTCATCAAAGTACTCTTGTGTTTGATTGTGTATTATCTTTTCAAATATTTTGGATACAATGGGAAGAAGTGATATTGGTCTATAATTTTTAGCTTCTATACTTGATTGTTTTTTATAATATAAAGGCAAGAGTTTTGCTGTTTTCTGGGAAAGAGACTAAACGTATTGATAAATTACAGAGTTGTGTGATTTATTCTGCTAAAATTGTAGCCCATTCTTTATGAAATTTTCCTGATATTATTATCAATACCTATTGCTTTAGCAGGATTTATTTCTTCAAGCAATTTTAAAACTATTTGAGCTGTCATATGTTGAAAAGAAAAGTTATTTCTTTCCAGATTTAGAGGTCTATAGAATTCTTTGACACTTTCCTTTCCAAATTTATTTGTAGGGATTAGGAAGTTTTTCAACTAGGTCTTTTGCAAGGTTTAACAATTTCAGCATTAGTTTTAGGATCATACGAAACATTCCCATCATCTTTTTTGAGACATATTTTTAAAGGTGCACTATTTTAGACGGTAACCCTAAAGATTTTAAACATTTCCATAAATCTTTTGGTTGAGCTATATTTTAATTTAATTTATTTTTAATAAAGTTTATTTTCTTTTTCTTTCTGTTGTTTTCTTGCAATTTGTTTCTTGTTTTCCTGTACTTTAAGTCATCTTCGTGTAATCTTGTTTTTTTTATATTTTCAAAAGTACTTGTCTCGTAGTCTGATTCCATCAATAATCTCCTCATCAATCAATTCAGCTGTATTGTTTTTTATACAAATTTCTTTTGTTGGGGCTATTTTATCAATTATGTTTCAATTATTTTATTAATGAAGTCATTATATGCATCATTAAATAATTTGATGCTAGCCTTTCTAATAAAGCATCTTTTGTATAGTGTTTTAGAGATCTAATTTTTATGTATGTTTTACAGTTTCATGTTGGCCTCTTGATTTTTCTTGTACAGTATATTATTTGATGATTTGGAAGGCCTATATCAATAACACCACTTTGAGAAAGTTTTTCCATTGAGTTAGTTAAGATATGGTCTATTAAAGATGACGAATGTTGTATTATTCTAGTGGGTTCATCTAAGATTTGTTTTAGACCACGTAGTGAGCAAAATTCTCTATATGTTTTTATATCATTTGGGACATGTTTTCCTCTGTATTTTAGATTAAAGTTTAAATCACCAAGTAAATAAACCTCATGATTATCAACATTTGCACAATTGGATATCGCAGCAGAGAAATTATTAAGAAAGTTTGACTGATTGGGTGGTCTATACAAAATGCCTAGTAAGATTGGCTTCGAATTTGGTAGCAAAAAGTCAAAGAATATATTTTCTATACCCTTTGAAAAGTCACTTCTTTTATTAAAATATCATTTCTAATGTAACATGCAACTCCCCTCCATGTCTATTTCTATCTGATCATTTTATATTATAGCCATCAAAAATGTAAGTAAACCGGACTTTACTTTACTGGAGTTTACTATAACCATGACCAATTATTATTGTTATAACTTTTTTGTACCTTTCAAAGAATGTTTAAAAATATATATTTAAAAAAAATTGTTTACTAATGTTTTCCAACAAATAGATTGCTAATATAATAAAGCAAGTAATCTTCTATTGAGACTTGCCGGACGGTTTCTATTAATTTAAAGGAGAACGGAGGCTTGGAATTTTTTTTTTTAAAGCATAAATTTGTCTTATTAATGTCTAATAATACTGAAAAGTTCAAAAAGTTTGAATCTCAATCAAAACTCATCACGGTCGTCGCCATTACAGACGCTCTTTATGAGCTAACTACTACGGTCGTTTCTGGAATGCACAAAATTGTGACGTCATTTTCGTGACTCTTTGTGAATGTTTATGTGAAGAGACATACTAAAACTAAACTAAAACGTACTAAAATATTGGATCCAAATAATCTAAGTCAGGGTCCGAATTAACTCATAAAAGTGGGATCGCGAAAAATTGCACGGCAGGCAAAAAAAATTTTAGGTTTCGCTATGCGATTTTAAGAGTCGGAATAGCGATTTTTAAAGCTTATGAACGCGATTTCAATATAGTGGGACTTAACTTCTCTTTACTATTAGCTTTATTAATCATATAATTCACAAATATCAAAGTTGCAAATAATAGATGAAAATAAACAAA
>JANTOQ010411461.1:0-11843 GCA_027564595.1 Bythotiara depressa
TATGATACGCTAAACAATTAATAAATAAGCAAAATGAAAATAAATATTGAATTTGCTCTACAGCAAAAAGTTGCTGCACGGCACTTCAATAGAAATGGCGAGTTCTCCCACAGGTTCCTTTCGCAGTGTTTAGGCACAGCCGGTCCGCAGGAAAAGACGGAGAATCGGGTCCTGTACCTAGTTCATTACTCAAAACAAATAAATCTTTTCAATGAACCTTATCTGCAAAACATCTCCACTTTGCATTTATAAATCCAGTGTACTTACAAAACGGACATAAACAAGATGGTGGCATGACGGATCACACATAATTCAACGTGTGCTTTTGCAAGTGAAGAGGAAAGGTTGTTATTTGGCGACAGAATATCTCTTTTCTTCTTAAATCTAGTCAGCTGGAAATTAACAAGTCAGAAGTAATATTATTAAGTTAGGGGGTCGTCTTATACACCAGGTTTACTGTCTAGTGTATGTTTGAGTTTATCAAAGTCACTGTTCGACTTATACACAAATTCGACTTATACACCGGCAAATACGGTAATAAAAAAATTTGGCTTCAACTTAATGCTAAAATATATAATTGAGATTAGGTTCCATATATTTGCTATTCCTAAGATGTGCTCCTACTTATTGTGTAATAGAAGCCAGGTGTTACATTTTCTAGTCATGGCCATCAAATTTTATACACAAGAAAGAAAGGTCTGTCTTGTTCTTCTGGGGATTAATTACAACGTTACTATATACTTCCTAGCTACGAGTGACATTTTACAACTGTTACTATGATTTTCTTACTTAATAAAGATGTTGGGAGTGATTTGTTATGGTCGCTACTACGATGTTCTAGCTTAGAAAAGCTTTCACAAGCAACTTTTTACAGCATGATGTAGTGTTATAAATAACTTTCGATATGCTTTTTTGAAGAAAAACATATGAGAAGCAGTGTTTATGTTGTAAATTTGTGAGTGTGACAACTACGAGTATGCCAGAACAAGTACGGCAATGAATGAATTGCAATGTGCGAGTGTAAGTAAAAAATTGTTAGAGGCACTTGTGAGTGTACTTGCACCAACTCACACTCCCAGTACTAACACTTATTTTGCACTTGCACTTGTACATTAGTGTATAATTACTCGTGAACAGTACTGTATAATTGTCTGTTTAATAAAACTACTTTTATGAATCATTACCAAATGAAAAATAATTTTGATTTTTTTACAGACGATGTAACATTTCAGACTGTCATATCATTAATATATCATATTCAAATCCTGCACTATAACAAATTAAATAATCAATAATCAATAATTAGCACATACCACACGTGAATATGTAAACAAAAAGTGACAACGAATAACAAATTAGTTAGTAGTGGCCTTAACTCATGTGTTGTTGATTTATTGGGAAAAAAACTATCTAGAAGGAAAACTCTAAGTTCCACATTGTGTGTGAATTTTTCCTGTTAGTGTTATAGTGGGTAGTGCAACAATAAGCAGGTGCAGGAATTACTTATGTCTAGAGAGAAATAGTGGAGACTGTTGGCATCCAAGCCTTTTTTTTCTAGCCATGTTCCAGTAGCTTTCATATTACAGAAAGGTTGTTCAAAGGTTGCTCTTCTAACCCAATGCTAAGTGGAACTGTCCATGATTTTGTGAGCTACAGTAGTGGAAGTGATACTACCAATATGTCCTAAATGTCAGACATGAGAGGGGGAAAATCTTAACAACAAATTAAAATCAAATCTACTATTCCAAACCACACTGAAAGAGATTCATTGATGTCACAAGAAGACCAAGCAATCTGCTTTTATTAAGAAGACCATAGAGAATGGTGGACAAAATCCAACACTTAATGAAAAAGATCGTTGTATTCATGAACAATGAATGATGAATCAATGTACTGTAATAATTAATGAAAGAGAGAACGTCATTCAACAGACGAATGTGTTAATCCTTTCTCTATTATATTTCTTATTTATATTTTTTATGGAACAATGCCATACATTTTATTATTTGTATTTGTATTATTCTAAAAATATATTTAGTGGTCCATGGAACATGAGCATTCAACAACATATTGAAACAATTTTTTAAATAGTTCTA
This sequence comes from Bythotiara depressa, assembly GCA_027564595.1. Lineage (NCBI taxonomy): Eukaryota > Metazoa > Cnidaria > Hydrozoa > Anthoathecata > Bythotiaridae > Bythotiara > Bythotiara depressa. Next base: position 2,097 of record JANTOQ010411461.1, read on the forward strand.
TTTTGTAGCCCCCACAGCTGTAAATGTATTTTTAACAAGGAAAAATGATCACATGACTAGCATATTATCTAAATAATGCACAGAGTAAAAGTTTTCGAAAGAAAATAAGGTAGGACATTGGGCCCTAATCTAGACCAAAACATGGTCACATGCCAATCAGTGAAATATATAATCATATTTCATTTCTTATGGAAATCTCTCTTGTACACACTATGGTTTGATTAGAAAAGAGAACATAACTTACTTTCAATATTCAAAACAGTTTGTTGTTAAAATCAAGTAACAATTACAATATATTATAAATAGATATATAAGAATAACAAAACATCACCACATAAATGATAATATTGACTAAAATGTAAGTTTATTAGATCTTTAAAAGTCTATGATATTTATCTTTCGTTATAATACAAATGTGTGTTATGCAGCTCATAAACATATCTCCAGTATTGGCACATTCTGGAATTATTCCTATTTTGTCACAACAATATTCTAGCCACTCCAATACAACACCAACATTGATTTAAGTTCAACCATGGTGCAAATATTAATTGGACTCGCCTAAACCACTAACCTCTTAGGCACTATTCCTATATCACCTACTGCAATGGGTATATATTTACCTTCACTATCCACAGCCTAGATGTAATAATCTTGTTTGTCTGATGGTAAAATCAAAACAAAACCCCTCAGACTCATACACATACCACATACCTAAATTAACAAAACCCTTCTTTCATGAATTCTCTCAAATTCCTCACTCCACATCACTTGAATAGCACTGTGCATTCTTATGTTTTTGCATTCAAGAAAATAATTTCGATAACACTTTTAATAATAATACTTTCCAATGACATTAATAGACATTATCATTTATTAGATGGATTACCTTTTATAACTCTAACAAATTATTTGTCTTCAATATCTCAACCTTTACAAGAGAAATAATCATTAGTGACTTTAAAAAACATTACTGGTACCCTCACTTTTCCACCTGATCTAATACCTCGTGTATTATTATTATAAACTATGAGAACACTCTTTAAGTACGTCAGTGGCTGGTGTCTTGGACAGGAAAGCTCCATTAGAAATGTTCACACAGTAAAGATTCTTTCCATAGCTTACCAGTTATTCTTTGCTAAGGTCTGTTATTTACCTTTATCAGTAGTATTACGTATTATCTTGTCTATGTTTTATATAATTATTATAATTACCTGCACTCTTATGTTGCATCTAATTTAACTAGGCCTGTGTTTATGAAAAACATTGAAATGAAAAATTTGATCTGAAGGAAATACATGAATTCAGGTCAGTTGATGTGATGTGAAAGCAGCTGTCAATAGTAGCAATTAGCAAAATAAACATATAGCCAGCACCTGCAACAATTATATATTTTATAGTATTATAGTTAAGAACATTTCTAAATTATCAACATCCAGATAAAAACAATAAGAAATACTCACATTGAAAAGTCTTAGAAAAATATATAGTTATGAGAAAATGATCTTCCTAACTATAAATATCCTGCCCTCATCAACCTATCCATATAAACATGTATTCATAATCCTATCAATCATCATATAACAAATCATCAAATATTTAGATATTAAATATTCTAGTTTAGTAGATCAGAGCAGACATATTTAAAAAGCCATTTCTTTTTCTATCTTTGAAGACTTCAAGATATAATTTATTTAATTACTACCTTCGCATAGATTTGGATTACTCATTAAGTCATAAAATCACTTAGAAATGTCTCTAACGAGGAGAGAAAACACAACTTAAATGCATGTTGTAAAGCTTTATAACATTCTCCTGCACTGTGGCAATTAACATTTAATTTGAGCCTTGGTGATTGATTAACTCTACTATACTGCTGAGGAAGAAACAAAAATTTAGTTGAACTCAGCAAGACTGAGAAAATTAACCATATTTTAAGAAAACTGAGAAGATGTCACTCTTATACAACTTGATTTCATTTAATACCAGATCCCAAACCAGTTAAGTTAACCAAATAACACAACCTTGTCTCGCTACCACATAATTAACTTTCAAAAATTTAGAAATTTTAGGGATTTTGGAAAAAAATCACTTTCAATATAGCAGAACAGAAGATTTGGTAATAATTATAAAAGGTACTTATTTTAAGATATACATCATCTTTATACATCATCATTAAGTTGTACATTAAAGACTTTCATTTAAGTATAATCTTTTACCAATAAAATTAAAACCAAAAAAACTTCAAACAAACAATTTATAATGACAGTTATTATGTTCTACCTCCTTTAATTCTAAGAATAAAATTTGAAACATGATTGTCATGGCACTAAGAAATTTTAAGAAACAGTTGGGTCTTTGAATTAGAGACGTTCAAAATAAGAATAAAGTACTGATAAGATATTTTGACACAACCTGGAAATTTTTTGAAGTAAAGTCTAGAATTGTTCCACTGTATTTGGAATGAGGTATAGAAAACTTCTAATGGTGGATCACACAAACAATATTGATCTCTAGTCATGATCATGTGATTAGGAAATTATACAGAAGCGTAAATAACTACCTGATATTTCATCTTCCTTTTTTTTTACCAAATGCAAAGTATTTTTAGATGAGCATGAGATGCTTACTGTAATCAGTAAAAGTAAAGGTCAATATGACTTTACTCAGTGGTCACTTGAAAAAATGTTGAATTACTCAGTGGTCACTTAAAAAAATGTTGAATTTATAGAAGAAATATTGAAGATTTTACTGTTTCCATGTTCTATGTTCTACTGATCTATTGTTCTAACTGTTCCCATGTTCTATGTTCTATGTTCTATTGTTCCATGTTCTATTTTTCAATGTTTCTACCGTTCTATGTTCTTTTGTTCTATGTTCTAACAAGTCTATGTTCTACAGTTCTATACTCTACTGTTCCCATGTTTTATGTTCTACTGATCTATGTTCTTCTGTTCTATGTTCTACTATTCCATGTTCTACTGTTCTATGTTCTAGTGTTCTAAGTTCTACTGATCTATGTTCTACTGTTCCCAAATAGGTTAATCACATCATTAAAATTGTGTCAAAATTTGTGTACACAAAGGTGACTAAACCAGAGGCAGAGGCAGAGTCTAGTTAATAGTTTAATGTCAGGAGGATGGTGAATATGGTACATAGGTGAAGCAATAGGACGTATAATATTTAGAAGAGTACATTTAAAGGCTATCAATGAAGGGGAATTTTGAATAGTTGGATAAATGTTCTCACACTTTATGGCACAAAAGGAGAGAAGCTTTAAAGTGATCTGTTCTAGGGTAACATTGAAAGCTTTGATAGATCTGTTCTATGGTAACATTGAAAGCTTTGATAGATCTGTTCTAGGGTAACATTGAAAGCTTTGATAGATCTGTTCTAGGGTAACATTGAAAGCTTTGATAGATCTGAGATTGTAAAGTAGATTTCTAGGGTAACATTGAAAGCTTTGATATTTCTGAGATTGTAAAGTAGATTTCTAGATGCTGGTAGTAATATCTTTCAGTAATTTTCAAAATTTTATGATAAAAACATAACCTCCTACACTATCTCCTAACAGTTAAACTTTAGTTCCTGCTATTGCTAGACTTGTATTATATTAAACAGATTCAATGTTCTGACATAGGAAACATTAGTGGGATTGTCATAAATGATATCTCCATAATCCAAATGTAGCCTAATAAAAAATGTATATGTTGATTGAGTCTGCCTTTGCAAAAATGTATAAAGACGCTTAATCAAACAATCCCTTTATTTACATTTGAGGTCTTCACCTTTAAGTATGATGGCCAAAGCTAAGTTTACTATCTAAAGTTATACATAAATGTTTATGAGATTCTCTTGAGAAGACAGAACTCCAATACACGCTTTTCTTTTTATAAGTACCAGTAACTTTCAGTTGAGGCTTGGTGGTGCTTGTAAAATTAAGGATTTCAGCCTGGTATGGTGCTTACTAGGTGCTTGTTAAGGGGGGAAGAATGAAACTCTTTATTTAATAAGAAACATGATTTTTATTCAAAGAACAACAAAGAAACAGATTTTCAAAACATATTAACAAAGGAAATTTTTTCATCACTAACAAAAAAAATATCAACAGTGACATCATTCTCTGCTTCGCTCTCTCACTATTATTCAGCCTAACTGGTGCTTATTATCCGAATTCGAGCCTAGGCTTGGTGCTTGCTCGGTGCTTAATGTTTGACCAAATCTCAGCCTGCGGTGCTTATAAAGTTGGTGCTTATCTAAAAAAAGCGTGTACTGGAAGTTGGGTAGTAATTACTAGAAAATAATACCTCTTCAGATTGCTTAGAAGGTCTGGAACCTGAAAGCCCAATCAGCTATCAATTCAAAATCATTATTTAATACTTGTGAGGACTCAGCATAATTGCTCATAACTTTAATTAGAGAGGTATCATCAGCATATATTTTACATTAGACTGTAACCCATCTGGAAGACCATTGATATAACAAGAAAAAACAGTGGATCTAATAGAACCTTGTAGTACACCAGCAAAAATATCTTTCCACAAAGAAGTCTGGCTATTTAGGACTACTCTTCGCACCCTATTTGCCATATATTTTTATAAAACTTAGGAGAGGACCATGAACCCATATGATTTTAGTTTCTAAATTAGACCTTCATGCCACACCCTGCAAATACCTTAGATATATCTAAATATACTCCATGTTTCTCGAGTGAAGGAGAAGCATCAAAATTTGAAAATATTTCTTGAGTTATCGGAAATAAGAAGCAAAGATATTGGTCTATAATTTTTTAACAAGTCCTTACTATCTTTTTATGTACTGGAACTACATTTATTTGCCTTTTCTCACTGACCTGGATAAATGCCTGTTTATTGTAAAGGGTAGAATAACGAATTCATCATATATTTGTATCATCTGAATTGAGACATCATTACAACTGAGGGCTTTATTATGATTTAGTGAACAAATTATGGATAATATATTATGCTTGTCAAATATCATAGTTTTATTCTAAAATTACTTTTCTATTCAAACAGAGGTACTGTGATTCTCTATAAGAGTACACTGTTACATCGTTAAGTAAGGTTTTTTACTTGGAACAACAAAATTTAAAGCTCTTATCCAATCAACTTGACATAAACTTCTTTTTATAGAGTCTAAGTCTGCCTCTAATCCCAAAGAAGGAGGAAAGTAATATGAAGGAGGAAAGTAAATTTTGAAATTACTTTTTGCATAATAATTTGAAGCATGAACATGAACATGAACACGATGTTCTGTTATTAGGTTATGTTGTGAGTAAATAACAAATCAATACAGGATTGTGAGTTTTATAGGATGTAGGTTAGATTAAATAGTGATTAAATGGGTTAAACCACAGTGAGATGAAAGTTCATCCAAATACAAATCCACACCATGGATTTGGATCTATGTCACCTTCCCACCAATTCTTCTTCCTGGCATTAAAATCTCCCATAAATATAATGTGGATTTTTCCTGTTAATGTTAATGATAATTTGTTCCAATTTTTCTTTAAACTCTTTGAACTCCTCAATTAATTGACTAGGAGATCGATATATAAGGATGCTATGAAACACGTTTTGTTATTAACCTTTAATTCACGACCAAACACTTACTTAACTGGGTCATGGTAGGTTTAGTAGTTAGAGGGAGGTGATATTTATAATAAATACAAACACTTTCATGTTAGATGTCCAAAGGATGATCTGAACATGTTAAAGAGTATCCCTCCAGGTTTAACCTGGGATCACCATCCAAGAAAGAAGATTCCAAAAATGTCTCAGACAAACATATAATGTCAAATTTGTGTGTTGATATATAAACCTCGAGAAGAGCGAACTAAAATTATCCACCGCTATGCTATTGAAATTCCAGCAGCAAATAAATGGTAAGGCATTGAGAATCGTAATTATTATTAATGGCCCTGGATTGATTTCAATGTCCCCAGATAAAAGAAGCAGCTATACCAAATATAAACAAATAACTGTGAGTACAAACAGATTTCTTTCCTTGTATGAAATAGAACTTTGCCTAATAAACTAGAATGCCTTAAAAAACTACATAATAAGATAACAGAAATAAGATAACAGAAATACATCAGAGTGAGAAGTTATAGAACTGATTACTCCATGAAATAAATATTGAAAGCAATTAAAAACATTCCTATGCTTGCCCTATACAATGCTAAGCATATTCCCATAGAAAAATAAAGCTTTTGATCTTTGACTGCCCATGTGCAAATCAAACCAATCAATAGGGACTTAGAACTAACCTGTTGAGATCATAAACAAATAAAATTCCCATCTGGAGTAAATAGTAGGGACATTTTAAGAATACACACATGGGGGATTTAATCAAGTAAATATGGTACATCCATGAGATGGATGGAGTAAACAGTAGGAACATTTTAATAATAAACACAGGGGCATTTAATCAAGTAAATATGGTACATCCACGAGATGGATGAGATGATTTGATTGGTTGATATATCATTTAATGGACTCGTAAATTAAATCGTAAAGTAAATTGATCATTAGGAGGGACACCCTGATAACAATGATTTGCTTTTCTTGAACCAAATGCTACCATGTGATAAGTGTTGGTCCTGAAACAGTAAGTCTGTGTGGGTTTGTCCAAAAGCAAAGATAAAATTTCCAATTTCAATGTACTAGGTTGGAAATAGAAAATTCTGTGATATCTTTTGCAGCTAATGTTGTCATTGTTGTGTTTTGGAAAATGGTTGTAGCTACATAGAAAACTTATTTACTACAGCATTTCCAGCATAGAAAATCTTTCTAACAGATTTAAACAACATTTACCAGATTACCAGCAGCTTTTTAAAGCAAAGAGTTGTATTAACATCAGGTTACAGTCCAGAATATTTTATTTACAAAAATTTCTCACTGCAAAATTCTTGAAAAGTTGAGGAAAATGGCATCTCTGAGCATAATAACAACAACAACAACATAAATTTCTAGAGAAGCTTAATAACAAACATAATTATATTATCAGAAGCAAATAATTAAATAGTGATGGACTCTAGAGGTGAAAACTAATTTCCTAAAATGAATTGAAAAACAAGCAAAATAAAAGGTATTTATAAGCATGAACTAATAAAATATTCAACCTAACATAAGTATTATAGTTAAATAAGAAGCTCTGTTGGTGATCTTCAATAAAATAAATGAAACCAATGTTTACATGATTTTTGTAACAAAGAAATTTAATTCAATCTACCTTGGAATTTTAAATAAAGCTCTCATTGGATGTTCTTCAGCCAATGGTGGATCTCCATCTGCTAATTCAATAGCTGTGATTCCCAGGCTCCAAATGTCACAGCGATTGTCATAGTTATAATCAAGCTGCTGTTCACACGCTATTACCTCTGGTGCCATCCAAAATGGAGATCCAACGGAAGAGTGTCTTCGAGCAAGAGTTGATGGAATCTGTGCTGAAACACCTGAAAACAGCAGAATTATTAACACGATTTCATCCATTCTAAAAAAAACTAAATAAAGATCTGAGATTGAGAATAGAAAATGTTTTAATGTCAGACAATTTTGATTTTGTTATTGGAAATAGTTTTTGGCTTTTCGATATCTATTTAGAGATTACAGTAGAGAAACACCTCATTTTTATGACATTATAATATATAAACTAAGTCGCTATAATTTGTGTAAATTCTAATAATTCTAATTCTTCAATCCACAATATATATGTATTCTAATCATTACCATAGTCAATAAGTTTGACAAAACCATCCAATGTCATTAAGATGTTTGGACCTTTAATATCTCGATGGATTATATGGTTTTGGTGAAGGAACTGGATACCCTGAAATTAAATAAAAGTTGCAGCAAATATTATGTTTCTGATATTCTGAAAGTCATAACAATACTACAGGATATACCTTCTGCAATCAAGGGACATTAAAATGATATCGCCTCATAAGCCTTTGCAAAGTTACATAAGATTTTGTTATTTCCTGAGTCGCGTATGCATATCTTTCTTTTTAATAAAAAATGCATCTGTTTACTTACTTACCCGGAGTATTTAATTTATTTAACTAATTTTTAATCTAGTGCTAAGAGCCATAAACTTAATATATTCATTAAAATAGAAGAAATACATATTGATAGTGAATTTTAATATTAAAATTATACTAAAATTATACTAAACTTTTAAAGTTTGCAACCAATTTTATTACATTATTTGTATTTTGTAAACGGCTGCAATTAAGTGTGTCTTTTAGGAATTTTTTATAGTGCACGTGCATGACCTGCTACATTGATTGACTTGAAGAAGAAAAAGATAATAGAATGATAAATGAACCATGACTTATAAACCTTTAATTAAAGTTGCATATGGTGTAGAATAACCAGCACAGAATGCTCGTTCGTACAAACATGAACGAAGACTTATTTCATTTAATTAGTAAGTTTACATATTTTTTGCCATCGTAAATTAAAATACCTATGGCATTCACAATGGCAATGCTGTCGTGGATTCAGAAGGCTGTAACATTTCATTTCAACTAACATTTTAACGTAAGCAAGATAGAGGCAGAGGAAAAAAATAATTTGCTGACCCTAAACCGACCACGAAATGGCTTTGCGACCTTAATTTTACCCTAGGTCTGCAAATATTCACTGGATTTGGTTGGCACTTACGTGCTGATCTATGAACCTTTGCATTTCGAGGGCTGGAATACATGAGTTTAATTAACAACTAAGTTTTTTTACTCGGCTTTATTTGATTTATTTCAAAGGACTCGTACATGTAATTATGTTTCTCTGGCTAGTTACATTGGCAAATTATTCATGTAAGAAAGATTATTATTTTACTTACGCCAACGTAATTGTCAGAATTCAAGATTTTCGAACCCTGATTAGGATCTTAATGAGCATTCAGACATGTATAATTGAGATCATACTTTTAACTTTTTAACATCTTCGAAAAAGTAAATTGTATGAAATTATCACACACAAATTGTTTGCGTTAAAGTATGTACTAAATATTAAAACATTAAATTTCTAAGTCCTTTTAAAAACATTAAATTTGTAACTTGTATTTATTATTTATTCTTTGGTATGAAAATAATCCTAATGACTGGTATTTGTGTGATACTTTTAGAATAAATCATAACATCCACCAATAGAATGAATGTTTTCATGTTAAATATTAATTGTTGTGATGCAAAAGGATCACAAGGTACATGTTTGTATAGAGATGTTCATTAAATTAATCCTCACACATTGAGGTGGTGCATACATTGTTAACAGTACTTTATATTAAAGTTGAAGCATAGATCTCCCAGGGTGACATAAAGCTTCATCAATATTTTTCTTACAGATATTCCATTGACTGTCTTGAATTCATCTTCTACAATTTGTCCTACTTGATTCAAATTTATAGAACATTTTGTTGCTGGTGTTTCTTAGTTTGTACTACAAGCATTCAGGTGTCATGGAAAACATGTTACACTTTAATTATTTGTTCTTGTCCTAAGGTATACGTAATTTCCATGGTCACAACATTTCCTTTCATTAAGAAATAAAAAACTGTTTGAATTGCAATTATAATTAATCATACCAGTTTTAGAAATTTAAAAAAATCACAATCAGTGAAATATTTATAATAATAAGGCCGCAGTTAGTTAAAAGTTCGGTCATTGTTCGTTTTCTCCAAAAAATCTTAATGCGCAATGCGGTAATTATTCATTATTTTCTA